>CAUYQV010099191.1:0-20281 GCA_963574575.1 Galagoides demidoff | reverse complement strand
TGTTATCCAAATCCTGAACTCAATTTCTGACATCTCAGCCATCTCTTTATGGATGGGATCTTCAGTTGCATCTGCTCCATCCTTCCTTGGAGAAGTTGATCTACTCTGGTTATTCTAATAACCAGAGTTTTTCTGCTGATTCCACCCCATGCTGAATTTACACTGTGTGGAGACCATAGCAGAACCATTCCGTCAGTGACTGCCACCGGAGAAGATGCTGGCTTTCTCTGGTTGTCCAGAGAGGCAGAGTGTGTCTGTCTGGAAGAGCCTCAGGGGGTATGAACCTTGTTGTTCCCACTGCTGTGGCTGCTGCTCTGTGCCTCAGAGTACCACCATTCTAGTATGGTTCTCTCTCAACTGACAGTCCTCTCGTAGTTTTTGGGTGGCTGGCCTGGGATGCCAGGAGTGTACAACTCTGGCAGCTCTGGGCCCACGTGGCGTGTGTGCCTGGAGCAGGGAACTCCTCCGCCACCACTCACAGGACGTGTGGCTCTATCAAGCAGTTCTGGGGCCGCTCAGACCCCAGGACTACTCTGTTGCTGCCCTCAGGTGGTATGCAGCTCTAGCAAGCAGTTCTGGGCCCGTCCGGAGTGGGGGACTCCTCTGCTGCTACCCCCTTGGTGCACATGGCTCTGGCAAACATTTCTTGGCCTACCTGGAGCAGGGGACACCTCTGCCACCACCCATGGGGTGTGCATAGCTCTGGAAAGCAGTTTTGGGCCTGCCTGGAGTGGAGGACTTCTCTGCTGCTGCCTGCCACCTGTGGGAGGTGCACGGCTCTAGCAAGCAGTTCTGGGGCCTTCTGCATGGGTGCCTGGAAGAGAGTAGTCCTTCACCGCTACCTGTAGAATGCACACAGGTCTAGCAGGTCTCTGGCTGCAGTACCAGGACTAGGCACTTGGTCTTACAGGGGTGGGAGATGCTGCTCTTGTGCCTCCCCTTCCCCCCACTGTCTCTGTAGGCAACAGGGGAAGGGTGGACTAGAAATTCAAAATGGCAGTGAAAACATTTGTTCTGTTTTTCTGCCAGACAAGAGAGTGTTTAGAATCTCAGCAGGGTCCTTCTAGGGGAGTAGACCCCTCTTCCAGTGGTTCTCACATGTGGAATAGATCTTCAGTTCGCTTCTTGCCTGTAGAAAACTTACAGAAGCAGATGAAGAGAAAACCACAACTTTCTTGGGGGAGGGAATGGACACTTTTCCTTTGGGATATATTATGTACCTATAAATTGCTTATTATGTACCTATAAATTGCTCCTGTCAGCCATCTTGCCCCTTCCCCTGCATTGAATAATTATCTTGATCTTGAGTCAAGACCAAGAAATCTGCCAGGAATGGAAGAAAGGAAACAACACCTGTTGCTGAGGGAAGAACACCTTCCAAAACAAGAAGATAGGAAATGGAACAATGAGGTCAATAAATGATGGAACTCTTCCAGTGAGGCCAGTGCAGAAGAGATGTGGCTAACAATACAAAATGACCTTGCGTGCCCTCTGAAGCCATTCCAAATGTTCCTTCTTTATCATTTAGTTCTCCCAAACAGGCTTTCTCAGGGTTGCAAATGAATCATTTACCCCATCCACACCCTTTAATGTATACCAATGGCTAAAGCAAGGATTTAGAATCAAATTTCACAGCAGATCCGAAGGCTACATCAATGTGTGGGGCTGTGGGGCATAATTTTTAAAGAGGTTGGTTAATGATTTCAGTGTTCATGCACCTGCTTTGAAAGACCCACCTCCATTGATTGTTTCCATCAGTGATGTGAATAGAGTGTTGTCAGAAATTTCACTTTTCAAAATGGATGGGATATTCATGTCTGCATATAAAATATTAAAAGTTTAACTGTTGGTAAGTTATATTGGTTTTCTATTATGGCTTTAACAAATCACCACACACTTGTGGCTTAAGATAAACTTAATATCTTACAGTTCCATAGGTCGCAGATTCAACATGAGTCTTATTGGCTAAAATCAAGATGTCAATATGACTGTGTTTCTTTTTACATTCTGAAAACTCTAGAGAAGAATACAAGGGGTAGGGGTGTGTGGAGAGAAATGCTGGCTGTTTATTTCACCAAGGCGTATTTTCTCTACAGATGCAAGTCTCCTCCAAAAAGGCAGCTTCGCAGGGCTATTTCTGTCTGCAGGCCCTCTGAATAGCCATCTCAAATTATGCCAAAGATGTATATTTTGGGGGTGAAATATTTTTAGTTTCCCTTAGTCCCTTATTTGGAAATTTATTTTCAGAAAATTTATCTTCTCCCACTGCAGTGGGATTTGTAGGTATTGAGAGTTTGGGCTCGGAAGTTTTACAATAAGAAATGGGTAGATGGGGACAGAAAACCTTGGGAGAAGCAGATGAGGAAAACTGAGTATAGTTTTTTGTATACTCGAATCTGTCTCTTAGTCTGGAGAATATGTCAGTTTGGTTAAACAGTTGTGTCCCATTCCCAGAGGTGACATTGTTAATGGACTTTCAAAGTTATGCTTGTATATGTTAGGTAAGCAAACAAGTCTTTAGTAAGAAGCATGTCTATAGAAACAGAAGAGAAATGTAGGTTAATGTATAAAGTGTTCAATAAACCATTTTCTAGTGTCTCTGAAGCATATGTAGTTGGAATGGGTAGGCAGTGGCAATCCGAGAGATGTTTCTGCATTTTAGTTGGAATCAGATGTTCCAGTGAACGTTCTGAGTAGTTCATGTTGCAAAGTGTTGTAGCTGTTTTTCCTAAAGTTTATATCAAGTCGTCTAGCTTCAATTTAAGAAAAGAAGTTTTGATTTCTAATTGCTATCTGAGGAATGATTAGGGTCATAAATTTGAAAAGGAGAATTTTATTTTTCATAAAAGGTTGCAGCCTGTAGGATAGCTAGGAAACGTAGCCTGAGCAGGAACTTTGAGGGAAAGCGTGGAAATAAGAATTCATGCTGAGCGAGGCGGCTGAATGTCCACATTTCACAAGCTGTGAGGAGAGTCGTGAGTGATTATAAAAGAGAAACACGTGCAGGTGTCCCTGAGTTTCATGCTGCTCGAGGGACGCATGCTCAGGAAGGGGAAGGGCTCCCAGGACCCGAGGGGAGAGTTTGACCCTCTGATGTCCAAAGGGGAAGCAGAGGACACAAAACCCTTCCCTGCAAATCCTCTGTAGACTGACCAGAGTCCCTCAACGGTCAGTGGCCTTTTTTCCAGGGAATGCTGGTGACTTGTAGAGCTGAAACCACAAAAAGGGACAAGTTACAATAGCCAGCTGATTTAAATAAAGGATGGAGCAATCTTCTCATAAGTCCGCTTCTGTTTAATCCTTAGAAAAGAAAGCCTAGTAGCAGTTAAATGAAGCAGGATTGTTACAAAGTACGTCTTACCGTCCATCCCGCCATGGCTACTTAAGATTTCTCTGAATCCCACTGGCTGAGGGGATTCTGTTCAGTTGGTTGGAGGCCTTAGAATTTTATTTTTATTTCTTGAATGATTCCATATCAGAAGGGAAGAAGAAAAATTGGAAATACTAGCCTGGAGAGTCATAGCCAGATTGGAAGAAAGTAAAAATTTAGAATTTACCCCAGATTGCGCACAGAGAGAGAGAGAGTCCTAAAATCTAATAATGGGCATAATGTAGTTTGCTTTTCTATTCCTAAAGCATAATTTTCTTCTTTCCACTCCCCCATTTCTACCAAGGATAAATGATAACAAGGATAATTTATTTGCAAAATAAGTTCTAGGGTTTTTATATTTACATATTATATAACTATATATAATATATATAATAAATACATATATATATATGTGTGTGTGTGTGTTATATTCTCATGCTTTGTTTTCCAAAATCAAGAAAACACTTTTTAAGTTATTTATAGCTTATAAAATTTGGTTAAAACATACTTTTGTGGACATAATTGAAACATTTACTTTTATTTCTACTTGATTACACCAAAGTGTGTGTGTGTGTGTATGTGTGTGTGTGTATACATATATATAGGGCTTAATTATTTGCATGAAGTGCAACAAGAATTGTGATTGGCCATTTAGGCTTTTTGTAAGTTCGATTTGCTAGCGGTTTTTTATAATATAGTTTGGATTAGACTTAAAAAACTTTCAAGGCTTAGGAGAAAAGCCAAAGACTATATCTGAACTTATCAAATGAATGCTATATTTGTACATAATAAATGAATTCCTCCCTTTTCAAGTTTCCCAAAACATCTTGAGTTTTCTGGACCTGTCATAAAGTGACATTCTCTACCTACCACAAGGTCAGACACCCCAGTAAGGGGAAACGTGTAGACAAGGTGTCAAGCCAGTTTCTCAAGTCTATTCATTTTTTGAAACCAACTTCAATGTCACAATGCAGTTTGGTTACATTGGAAAACTTGGTATTTTAATCAAAGCTTTGGTAAAATAAAGCAATGACTCCATTGTGTCCTGTTACACAAGAAAAATGCATTCTTTTTAAATTTATGCAAATAGCTGTATTGCCATAAAATAGGAATATACACAAGTAGTTTGGAATTTTAGAGGAATCAAGTAGAAAATGAAGGTAAATGTTTCAATTGTGCCCACAAAAGTATATTTTAACCAAATTTTGTAAGCTATAAATAAATTTTAAAAAAGTTTTCTTGATTCTGAAAAACAAAGCATGAGAAGTACCAGCAATATTTCAAAAAAAAAAAATGTATTAAAAATTATTTTAGTTCTTCATTACTTCAATCCTATGTAATTAATTCTCATTCTGCTTAATGTTAGGTTAGCAATTTTATAGGGTCAGTTTCCTCCCTCCTTTGAATTTATTTAAATTCTTAACCAGGTGACCTCTCACCCAGTCTTAACAAGGTGCGCCATACTCAAAGTTGTCAGAAAATTGTATTTAAGCGTGCTTGTTATTGCCCTCTCCACTAGCCTCCTTGAATACAAAACCCATTAGGCTTCATAAAGGCTTTTTTTTACTATAGGCAACAAGACTTAAAATGGTCATGGTTAAAGAAATTATTGATGAAGAAATCTTGCTATTTTCTGTAGCCTACAAAGACCTATCAGAATTTTAAGAATCTCATACAATGTTAGAATACATATTAATAACATATCCCTACAAATACACCAAATAAAGACAGCACAAGGCACACAGTATCTAGAATCTCCTTTTTTTTGTACTGATGGTACTCAGAGGTGAATAAAACATTTTATTATTTGTTAATACTAACACATGAATCTTGTTTAAAGACAACACCTAATTCTGCAATAATATTAGTGTATTATAAATATGAAAGCTAATTTTAATGAAATCTTATAAAAAGGTCCATCCAATCTCAATCAGCTTTGAATACACAAGATAAGATTTCCATAAACTGTTTAAAACTTCTTACAATGCTTTCTATTTTCTTTCTTCTCTCAACTTTTTATATACATTGATTCCTAGCACTGAGGGAGGTGTGGCTCTCTGGTCCAGTAGAGCTGTGGTGCCCAAACCCCAGGGGATGGCCTCTTAAGATCTGGCAGCACAGTATCATGGCCTGAGCCAACCTCCTGTCTCATTTGCACACCTAACCCCCACCTATAGAATAATTGTTCTCTGTGAAAGGGGTTCCTGGTGCCAAAAAGGGTGGGTGTGGACATCTGTGTAGAGGAAGCAAGATAAAAGGGGAAAATACCATTCCTATGAATGTGTTGGTGATTATACACTGATTTCATAGTAGTATTGAATACATTGGATACTTTTTTGAAAGTTTCCTAGTGAAAAGAGTATTTGACTGCAGTTATGGGCCATTAGACTCACCTCTCTGGGCTTCAGTTCCAAGTGAGATTGAGGCCAGCACTGTGGCTTACATCTATAATGCTAACACTTTGAGAGTCCAAGGTGGGAAGATCTCTTGAGCTCCGGAGTTGGAGACCAGCCTGAGCAAGAGCCAGACCCCACCCATCTCTACTAAAAGAAAAGTTAGCCCGGAGTTATGGTTTGCACCTATAGTCCCAGCTACTTGGGAGGCTGAGGCAGGAGGATTGCTGGAGCCCAGGAGTTTGAAGTTGCAGTGAGTTAGGCTGAGGCCATGGCACTTTGGGCCAAATGAGCATAATGCAATGATATACTCCTAAACCATTAAGAATAGAGTAGGAAAGTCTTACCACAACAAATAAGTTAGCAAGGAGATGGTTATGTTAATCAAGTAGATGTAAACATTCCACATTGTATATCAAATCAGCACATTGTACCTCATACGTGCATTAATGTACACAGTTATGATTTAATAAAGAATAAAAGAAAAAAAGGGAAAAATAAAAATAACTGATATCTCACTCTAGATAGACACCAAATTTTTAAATCAAAGGAATATCTAAGCAAATGACTCAAAACCAAAACAAAAAAGTACATACAAAATACAAAAGGGCTTTCAGGCCTTTAAGCAAGGTCTCCATAGAAGGAGTAAAACTTGCAACCTTCCCCAAATCAAGACTGCTCTCAGTGACAGCTCAAGAACAGGAGTTTTGTTTGTCACAGGTGGGATATAAACCACGTTTCTGTTCAGCCATATTTTTCAGAGTCTCAGCTTCTGGGCTGACTTCAGGCAAACATCTGACAACCCATGTGGTCGTTAACCAGTTGGATGTAAACATTCCAAATGGGATCTGAAATCAGCACATTGCAACCCCATAAATGCAGTAATGTACACAGTTATGATCTAATTAAAAAAAAAAGACAGTAGGTAAGGCAAGAAATGAAAAGTTGTCCATGAGGATAGGAAGGATTACAAATGAGTATCCCAGAAGGTTGAGTCATGCAGATGTAAATTAAATAATTCAGATTAATTTTTGTAATTTTTTTCTTTTTCCCCTGAGTTAAAGGACTTTCATTTCCTAGAGACTGGTTCTCTCACCAGGAATCAAACCTGGGCAGTTAAACCATGGAGTCCTAGCCACTGGACTGCTGGACTATAGTGCCTCTGAGAGTGCCATCTTTTTATTATTATTATTATTTTAATCCTCTAGAGGATCCAAAGTGGGCAGTTTGAGTATCCAAAGGATTTTTAACTTTGCTTTAAATGATTTCTGCTGATTTTTTGTTTTGTTTTGTTTTTTGATCTTGCCAAAGGAACTCTTTTTTTAATAGGTACAAAAAAGATAAATATTTCAGATGAGAGCCCTTCTATAAAAAGTTTTCTATTAACTGTAGTCAATTTATTCCATAAGTGAACTAGTTCATGTTCAATTTTTTTCCTGTTAATTCAATTTGGAAAGGAAAAAAGATATAGACTCTTACCACCATCATTTGAATTGGGCTACATGGAATCTGAGAAAACTAACTTGGTAACTAACTAACTGAGTAACTAACAAGGTAACTTACCTTGCTTTGCCAGCTTTGGGTCATGTGTCCTGGAATCCCTAGAATGAAGTAATGAAGTAATGTATTATCCTGCTCACAGCTCCAAAACTGTATGGGTCAAGGGAAATCCTCCCTCTTGCCCTCTGATGGCTCATTGAAAATCAACTGACAAAAGATAAATTAACAAGAGAAAAGGCATAGAAAGTTTGTTAACACGTGCACATATGTACACAGCAGTTCATACAAAACATGAAAAACTCGAACAAAGTTACAGATGGTTGTAGTGCTACACTAACTTTAGGCTCAGTGTCTGGGGCTTGGAGCAGGCTGAGACCGGTTATTGCAGGCAGAGAAGAGGTGGTCTCATTATGCCAGTGAAACTTCTCAGCTTTCAGCTCTCAGAAAGAATACCTTTCTATCAGCCTCCTGAAGATGCCAGACTCTCATTTTCTCCCTCATAGGAGCCAAACTTGACTAGAACTGAGCAAAGGGTAGGTGTAGGGGGACAGAGAAAGCCTGGCTGTTTATTTCACAAATGCAGATTTTCTCTACTATGCTGTCTTCTCTACAAAAGCAACTTTGCAGAGCTATTTCTGGCTGCAAGTCCGCTGAACAGCCACCTCAAAATATGTCAAAGAAATATATTTGGGGGCAAAATATTTGTGCTTTCCTTTAATCCCTAGCATGTAATATGATACTTGGCATATAGTAAGTTCTTAGTAAACGCTGCTTGTAAGAACTGTTTACAGATTCAAAGAAGGTAAAAGAAGAAAAAAAGAGTTTTTGATTAAAATGTCATTTCTTTCCAACTTGGAGCTAGAAATAATTTAGTTTTTCATTTTTATGTAAATTTCCTGATATTTCATAAGAAACAAAGAAATTTCCTTTTATCGGTAAACAAAAGTGGTATGTAGTTTCCACAGAAGGCCTAAACTCAAATGTGGATGCATATTAATATTATAGAGGTGCATGTATACCACATATTAGGAAACAATGGCAAAATGCTTTATTCTGTCACCCCAATAAATCATATATATATATATGAATGAGTTACCCTTCAGCTTGTAGAACTTTCTCCAAGGATGGAAATGCTGTATATTTTTTCTGTCTGATATGACAGCCACTAACCTCATGTGGTAACTGAGTTCTTGAAATGTGGCTAATATATGTGAGGAACTAAATTTTTAATTTTATTTAATTTTAATTAATTTTAATTTAAGTAGTCACATATGGCAAATGGCTACCATATTAATCAATGCAGCATGAGTTTCTCAGTTGACTATATAGTACCTGATTATGCCAGGATAAATTACAATAACAATCAATTTATTTTAGCATCTTGTCATTGAAAATGACACCATGAGGATGTCATTGAGAAACCATCCTTTATTGTTTTTGTTTTTATAAACACTACTAATACTAGAAAGAGTTCTGAATGATGAATTACAATAAGTGAGTTCTAATTCTGTGTGGTTTTTATTGCTTTGCAAAGTTTATTTTTCTTGTGTATGCAAGAAATGGTCCTCTACTTGAATCCCTCATGGGTCTTTTGTGATGATATACATACTTTATAAATATTTTAAAAATTATTGATAAATGTACATATTTTAAAAATTATTGATGCTCTATAATTGCCTTATAATTCATTCAGGTATGAAGCAAATTCTTGGATTGAAAAGATAGCGTAAAGTGCGATTGCTATTCTTCTGAGAGCTGATGTAGCCTTTATGAGGTGGTATGTAAAATATGGCTTTGTTATTATTTTGTTACTTAGATACCATAGAGCTTCCTGTATATAAAAGTTTATTTCCAGTAAAAGAAGCTATTGACTAGGCACAAATCCAGAAAATAATAGACCAAGCTGAGAAAGGTTGAGTATCTCTCAGGGATTGGTCTGACACAGATGGGAAGAAGACCTTCCCATTGATTGAAAGCGGTAAAAATTAACACCTGGCCCTGCTCTATGGTTTCTAAAGTGTGGTGGCACCATCTAGGCCCACATTGGAGGTATGCAATCTCACTTTGGTACTGTAGAAAATAAGAAATAATAGGTAAAGAAGAAGAGAAGAAATTCATCTTTAGAAAACCAAATGTTTTTCTAAAAATAGGCCATCAATGAGGAAGAAATTAATGAAAAGCAGAAGCCAGGTAAAGCCATCTTCATTCTTTCTGTAAGTCAAACAGAATGTAGACAAAGATGAAATGGCCCCACTGATGGAGAACAATGCCCTATTCGTTTTTGCAACTACTGATTGCATCCTTGAGATGAGTTTGAAGAACTAGAATTGGCTATTAGTGAGACAGTGAGATTACAATGAAGACTACATTTTAATGAGTTTGAATGCATTTTCTAATAAGAATCACAGATTTATTGTTGTGTTCTTGTGAAGTATTTACTCTAAGTCAAAAACTTTTTATGACTTTTACATATAACTTTATAAAGTAATAACCATTATTATTGTAGCATTACATATAAGGAAACTCAGTGATTAAGAGGTTATCCGTGCCAGGTTAAGTGGCTATTAAGTGATGCTAATATGCTTTCATTTTAGTTGTGTATATAATTTTTCAAAATAATTTTTATTACAAGCAAAAATTAAAAAAAAAGAAATAGATTCTCAGAGAAACTATTCTTGGTTTAAGTCCTAGAATAACTACTGATAGACATAAGGTGTGATTCCTGCTTTTGAGGAACTTCTTGAAACCTCCTCTTTCCATTGATGCCTATAATCTATTGACTGGGTTAAATATATCTGATTGATACAACTGAAATCCTCTTTCTCAACTTGAGTTATTTTTGTCTACTGCTAACTTTGCAAAGGATGCCCCAAATTGCTAATTTTCTACCTCACAATCCAGTTTTTTGTTTGTTTGTTTGTTTTTGAGACAGTGTCTCAACCTGTCACCCAGGGTAAAGTGCTGTGGCAACACAGCTCACAGCAACCTCAGACTCTTGGGGTTAAGTGATTCTATTGCCTCAGCCTCCCAAGTAGCTGGGACTACAGGCACCCGCCAGAACACCTGGATATTTTTTGGTTGTAGTTGACATTATTGTTTGGCAGGCCCAGGCTGGATTCAAACCTGCCAACTCTGGTGTATGTGGCTGGTGCCCTC
The DNA here is from genome assembly GCA_963574575.1 of Galagoides demidoff. Taxonomy (NCBI): domain Eukaryota; kingdom Metazoa; phylum Chordata; class Mammalia; order Primates; family Galagidae; genus Galagoides; species Galagoides demidoff. The sequence goes on along the minus strand of CAUYQV010099191.1, from coordinate 9,862 downwards.
GCTGCTTGAGCTACAGGTGTCAAGCCTATTTGGGGATTTTTTACTGACTACCTGCTACTACCTATTTCTTACCTGTTTGCTACTGTACACTACTGCTTCTATCATACTGGCCTCAGAAAGCAAATGTCCTTCCCCTGATACCCCACAGCTAAAGTGGTAAAATGTACCAGAACTTTGTTACCCTGCAGAGGCCAGCCAACATTTTCTGTAAAGAGCTACTTTGTTTTAGCAGCTCCTATCTCAAACACAAGACTATGCCTTTGTGGTGAAACTAGTCATGGACCACACATAAATAACTGGTCATGGCTATGTTACAATAAAATTTTATTTACAAAATTGGATGGCTGCAGATTTGGCCTGTGCATTGCTGTGACTTGTTGACCCCTGAATGTAACTGCAGCATTGAGAGATCTCACCTTCCCCTGCAATTAAAGTAATTGAATTTGGGATCTATCACTTCATATATTTTTGGCCAGGTGTCTGAGATATCTGAAAATGAACTCATGCCATAACCTTGAGGTTAGTGAGGTACACGCTTAAGTTTCAGGGAAACCAATAAAGGTAAGATGTGTTTTCGCAATGGACCTCGGGACAATAATATTCACATTCTCTCTTACCATTAGGATTTCTCTTTATCCAGACACTGTGGAGGACTGCATCATTTGATTAAAATGTCTGGCATATTTCAAAACTCAGCCTTTTGGCTTTGTAGGCAGTAGTTAAAAGAACTAGCTAAGAAAAAGGCAGGAGAAATGAATCCTCAGTTCTTCATAATTGAAGGAGTGGAAAATGAAAGGGTAGGGGGAGGGCTCATGGTAAGATAGTATCCTGGGAGCAGATAATAATATATTACCATATCTGGATCAGTTAATTTGTTAGAATCCTCTTTCAACTATTTATATTCTCAGGCTCTAGAGAAAATGGAGGTATAGATATGCTACCTACTGAGTTAAATGGTACTTACTTTTATTTCTTATAATCTGACCTTTATCAAGATTGACAGGGGCGTATTCACTTTGCTTCAACAAATCTTCAAATGCAAACTCTATATTCAGCCTCTAGATTCCTCTAATGACATGCTAGGCTAGAATCACCCACTCTTCAGGCCAGCATCATGCTGGTTAAAGGTCTAATCCTCTTGTGACTAATCCCAAACTTCAGGGATTCTCAAGAAATTTTCCATCTAATTTGAGAATTGAGAGACACAACAACTTAGAGGACTATGACACCTTCCTTCCTTAGGGCTTTCTGCTGCAGGAAATAAGACTAGTTGGTTACTTCATCATTGAGGGGAAAATACATTTACCAAAGTACCAGACATAATATCAAGCCCTGGTGATAAAGTGGTGAACAAAAGAGACATTACTCACACTCTCTTAGAATCTGGGCTTGCTGGGGGATCTAATATGTATGCTTTGTTGTATCTTAATATGCCTGCTGCCCTATTTTTAAACTTTCGCTTGTATTTTTCACTAGGTGGTGGAGCATGTCAGGAAGAGTTTCCTGAGGAAGGATATTTAATCTGAGACCTGAAGGGTGAATGGAAATCACCAGGCCAGGGGAAGGAGGGGATTCTACTCATAGGCAATTGCATGGGTCACAGACTTGAGATGTATGAGACAGAGTTAGACATAGAGATAGATGGGGTGGAGTGGGGAGAGAGAGAGAGAGATGTTAGAAGAAATGAGAAATACTTTAAACTACATGAGAAAGAGTCCTACAGAGGGCCTTAAAGATGAAAAGATCAAGCTGTAGAGGTGGGCAGGTGGGGATCATCCACTTATTATGAAGGCTAAGAAAAATGCCATTGAAGAGTTTCGAGCAGGAGAATGACATAACCAGAATTGCTTTCTTTGAATCATGACTCTGACTGCTGTTTAGATAAAGCAGTGGAGGAAGCTGGGGAAACAAAATGAAACACACGGATCTCCAGGCTCTAGCTTTGGGTCGTTGTTGGCAAAGCTGAGCATCGATCCTATGTTTATTCCTCCAACGGTGATTCCCTTGCACACAAGCACCTTCCTTTCGTCCTCGCTTGGGACTAAGGCAAACCAGGACAGGGAGATGAGAGATTTTATATCATTTTCACAATATCTATCAATTGGGAATTTCTATATATAACAGGACCCATAAGGATGAAGCTCATTCAGTAGTAAAAGGTACAAAAGTAGAACAGAATTTCTCAAATTTGTTGGCACTAGGGATCATTTGGGACCCTCAAAAACCTGATGCATTTGAGATTCTCACTGAATTGCTTTGGGGTTATACCCTAGAGAGCAGGCTTTTTAGCAATTTCCTCCAGTGATTGGCTGATTCCTCCAGCCAAAGTTTGAGAATTCCTAGAGTGAACCATTGCACTACTCTGTTGTGACACTTCTTTCCTCTTTCCCAGTCTCAGGCCCAGCTTCCCCAATCAACAAGGTGATGACAAATTCCTATTTTGAACCAACTTCCGAATGATTAAGTTCTTTTTTTTCTCTAAACACAAGGCTTGAGCTCTTCCATTTTTACTAACATTTTTTTTTTAAGTCTGGTAAAAGTCACACCATGTAAAATCTAATTTAACCACATTTAAACTGTGCAGTGAAGTTACGTTTAGTACCTTCCCGGTGTTGGGCATCTGTGCACTATCATTTTCAAAGGGCCTTTGAAGCAGGGCTGGAGAAGACAGGCTTTTGAAATCACCGTCCCCAACAGTGAAACAGCAACTAACATACGAGGGCTGTTACTTGTTTTGTATTATCACTGGCCTCTTCTGGGTTGAACAAAATGAGCTGAAATATGCACACCTGTTCTTTGATTCTTCTAGGAATGAGGGCTACCATAAGCTTGCGTATAAATATGGTATAAATAGGAAATATTTTCGCAAGATATGTGTAGAAATGGCCTTGGAAAGTTTGCTCTCTGAAAAGCAAATGTCTTTATGGTTCTATATTTGAATTTCACTGTCACAGAGGCTGAGATGGAGGGCTGTAAGGAAGATGCACACCAGGAATGAAAACCCACCAAAGGAAGTAGAAGAAAGCAGGATCAGACAGAGCAAGAAATCAAAATGGAAGTCAGACGTGGCAAAGTTTGAGCCAACTCTACTGGGAAGCTCTGAAGCAGGTAATCAATTGACCCATCATAGTCAATCTTTTTTAGGGGCAGGGACAAAATGACTGGGCATTTACAAGATGTTCCTCTAAAAAGCTTTGTCTTACTCTATAAGAAACTTATTTCTTCTTACTGAGGTGCCATAAGGTTTTGGAGGTGAGTATCAGTTTTCTAGACTTCTTAACTTTCCTAATAGTATTAATCATGGGCAAATACATGAGGAAATTCTTCTATTTCTTCACCCGGTGTCTCTCCTGGGGATTTCTAAAATTATCCTTTTAGATGCATCCTCCCAGCCTGGTGTAGGTGTCCACATAAGCAACTCCAGCCCAATTCACGTGCATGTAGATTAAGACTCAACTAACTTCCCTTATAAGCAAAAGTGCCCAAAAATTATTTATTAAGAAAATTAGGCTGGGTGTGGTGGCTCACGCCTGTAATCCTAAAACTCTGGGAGGCTGAGGTGAGTGTATCATTTGAGCTCTGAAGTTCAAGACCAGCCTGAGGAAGAATAAGACTCCGTCTGTACTAAAAAAAACTAGAAAAGTAGCCAGGCATCATGGCACACACCTATAGTCCCAGCTACTCGACCTGAGGGAAGAGGATTTCTTGAGCCCAAGAGTTTGAGTTTGCTGTGAGTTATGATGCCACAGTGCTCTAACCAGGGTGACAGAGTGAGAACCTGTCTCAAAAAGAAAAAATAAATTAAAAATCGTTTTTCATTCTTCCTTCTTTGTCTTACCATAAAATAATGGTATTCTAAGCTCTTCCAAACCTAGAAATAAACTCCTTGAGGTGAGATACCAGGTTTCCATTCTTTGTGTCCCTGATACCTATCAGTTATAAAAACTCACTATGTTTTAATAAGGTACCTTGCATGACAACTGCTGTAGTAGTAATAAGTCTATATTCCCAGGCACTATTACTTTTCTTCCCCAGCACATAACCCCACTACAATCCCCTGAATGAGTTAGAATTATTTCCTAATAAAATAAGGACAGAGGAAAACTACCCTTTTCAAGATTTGCAAGTTGTAAATAAAAATACATCAGAATAGAAAACCATTGGTTCCAATGTTTTCACTTCCTGTCACTCTTGAGCAGTGCCTAATTGATACGGGGTGGTTGGGATGAAGAGAGAAAGGGAGAGATGTCAGAAAGGATAGACCAAGGCCAACAAAATAGAGAGAATGCTCTTATCTGGGTTATGTATGTTTTAACGAAATTGTGGATAGAAACACAGCGGTTAGGTTAAGTCATCTGAGCACCCTTTGAAAGGGTGCAAAAACAATGTGTTACTGAAAAAAGCATCAGAAAGTGCCTTGTAATGCCAAAGAAACAGAGGGGAGCCAATTAGGGTTTTGATCGAAACCAAAAAATAAAACATAGATAAACAAGACAGAGATGTGAGAGTAGGAATGGAGTGAGGCTGGTGTTTGAAATAAGGAACTGTTGTTTGAACTTGATACATTCTAGGAAAGCAATAAGGGCACCTTACAAGGAAAGCAGCCCCCATGGTCAATGGGATGAGAGAGGAGTCAGCGTTTGATAAAGCAAATTCTGAAATTGCTTCTACTAATGTTATCATTCACTGCTGAGGACTTTGGTCTTATCTCTCCTAAAACATAAAAGAAGGCTAATTCATTTTAAAAGCACTATTCTATTTGTCCCTCTGCAGTCCACTCAAGGAGCTAATGTATTTAGAGAGCTTTTATCATGGAGCCAGCTTGATTTCTTCCTTCCTCATACTAAGTAAATTTCAGTGAATTAAATGACAAAAAGCCATCTGCTTTCTATAAATAAGCTCTTCTAATACCTGGCAAATCTTAAAAGTCAAGCTGACAACGGATCTCTGTATGATCAATGATCCAAACTGTATAATTCATCTTTTACTGAGCAATACAGGTCAACAGGAAGAGGCTACATCCATGTTTCTTTCTAATTTGGAGGTCAACATTTTATAGAAAGTTCAGTTTTATCCTGATAATCATTGCATACGCTGTTTCAACTGTCAGGATTGAATAACTTTTGCTACCATGCTGGGACAGTACTCATCCTTAAATGGGCATCTCAAATGCATCTTCCTTATGACATTTGCTGTAACTCACCACTAGACAATTTATTACTTCCATGGAAATAATAATATCAAACTTTTTAGTAAAAATGATTATTATTAACATTTAATTATTGAGAAATCAATATGTGTTAGCTATTTACATACATTATTTCCATTTATTCTTCATAACAGCTCTTGGGGGCAAATACAAATATCTCCTTCATTAATCATAAGGAGGAAATGAAACAGAGCAGTTTAATATTTTACCATGATCATATAGCTACATGATTATGGTGCTAAGCTTAACATCAGAGTAACCTGAAACCCAAAGTGTCTGTCATAGCGAATTACACCCTGGTCATGTAAGTATAGCACTTACCTTACTTTATCTTATATATTTGTATATATTTGCCTATCCCTATAAACCAGGAATGCCCCGAGGTAAGGCACCATGTATCGTTCGTGTTTGTTTTAGTACTCCTAAAGATAATGACTGGCTCATAGTAGATGTTCAATTAATCTTTTCTGAGACTCTTTCGCATTTTTCAGGTGAGGAACTGTTAATAATTGGTATATTATAATTTGTTAAGAGGAAAAGATTTCTAGAGTCATGCCTGGCACAAGGGAAGTGTGTGATCAGTACTCACTCCATGAAAGAGGTTGGGAATAAGTTTCCATAGAAATAGGTGATATTTTTTCTGATGAAATGATACCCTTGGGATAGCTAGAATATTAAATGTGGTATGTCCCCTCCCAAAAACAGTTATCAGGAGGGAGTAGGGAGAACTGACAGAATATTCTGTTCAGACTAAGTCATCTAGGGGTTTATGAAAAGAAAAGTCCCTGGAAATTTTCCATATGAAGTTGTATACAATAGATATTTTGGATCAAGGTAGCAGGAGTCTGGAGCTTTGCTTTCTGTGTCCTCAGAAATCTTTTGTTTTGATTGTTCTTTGCCTCACAGGCTTCAGTGGGTATGGTCGTTTCTGCAGCTGTAGCCTCTCCCTTCTCTTCTCTTCAGGAAATATTTATTGAGTTCATATTCCGTGCCAGAAACTGTGCTAGGTACTACGTGTACTGTGATAGAAAACAGAAATAGTCCAGCTCTCATGACAATTAGAATAAGCTGTTAACATTTCATGGGCTATGACTTGATTTTATTTGTTCTTAGTAAGGGCCTGATATAAAAACTACCCATTCTAGGTCAACTTTTTATAGAAAACATAAATCCAAAATTTTGTGGGAAAGGCCTTGATTTCCTATCTTTAATCATTGATTATATCACTCATAAGAATGTTCTAGAAATTGCAATATCCTTTGTACACATGGAACTAGGAAACTTTGTTAGTCTCTTTAAACTAAGGGATTTGTAACATGAGGGCTTTGTTAGGTTGGGCAAGTTGCAAGGTCTATAAAATGAGTAAGTCTTGGAGAGGAGTGAATGGGGGCATTTAGGTATTGTTTATTGATCAATTCTTGCTGTTAGTTGGCAAGAGTTAGAACTACTCAGAAGGCCAAAAGAATGCCTGCTGAATGATACTGTGGGAGCATTTTCAGACATGAAACACCAGGCAGGGAGCTCAACTCTTACATGTGCCCAAGGAGGATCCAAAGCATCAGTCTCTTACTGCACCATGTACCGATGATATATTGTTTCTTTGATATGCAATTTACTTCCACACTGCATAGTAAATGGTCATATATTAAGAAGACCAATCAATAAAAGAAAAAAAGAAAAGAAGATGGAGAAGACCAATGAAACAAAGGCTTGTGTACAAATATAGGGGAGAAAGCCTGTTGATTTTAATGGCATTTTATTCAAATGACATTATGAATTTAAGTCAACATAATTCGTTCAGTTGGATCCTAATTATTTACTTTTCCCCCCCACACCCCATCTGCAGAACCTGCTTCAGAACTTTGATTAATACACATGGAATGGATAGAAAAAAAAATAAAATTATTAGCCCAAGAAAAGAAATAAATCCTGCGGAATCCACATATTTTGTTTTCCATTAGAATTTTTAAGAGATTTTTAGGAAGCTGTACCCCTATGACACCAAAGTGGGGAGTCAGAAAGGAAATTCAATTTGAATTAAAAAAAATTTTCTCAGTGGAAGAATTTTAACAAAGGGATAAAAGAGGGCTCAGGAGATAGTATAATGAGAAATAGTAATAACCTTCCAGCAATCATGGCTCGATGGGTGAACATAATCTGAGATTAGAAGACTCACCAGGGAGCTGCAAAGTTACAGGACTGCTTGATGAAATAATTTAATACCTACTGGCTCCAATAAACAGCATGTACAAAGAATGCTCAGTGACCTGGGCGTCCTGCAAACCTGGAGCATGAGGGAACCTGCTTCAGGCAGTGGTAGGTCTCATATTTCCCAGAGATTTTCCACACACCCCTTTTTATTTCTCTTGCTGTTTGATTCACTTTCACTTTATGCTCAGAGTGTGAATCAGTCCCTGATCCTATTCTCTGGAATCTCAAGACTAAGGTGTATTTGAGAAATAGCACATGATAATACACAAAAACTAAAATAAACTGATATAATTATTAGCACCTTGAATCTGCATGGCAGTTCACAGATTCCATATCGTTTTATGTCAGTTGATTGTTATATAAGCCTAGAAGGAAGTTTTCGTAAGACAGGTGTTAGTTATTATAACGACTATTCTTTTTTTTTTTTTCCAGTTTTTGGCCAGGGCTGGGTTGGAACCCACCACCTGCGGCATATGGGGCCAACACCATACTCCTTTGAGCCACAGGCACTGCCTATAACTACTATTCTTTTACCACTAATAATTTACAATAGAAATATTAAGTGTTTATTATGTGTTTACTTTATACCACACTCTTTCAAATGCTCATTATCTCTTTTAATCCCACAACAGTCACAGAAGGGGACTAAGGAACTGAAGTTTTGGGAGGATAGGCTACATGCCCAACAGCATAATTTCCTGGTAGAATCATTATTTGAACCCAGGTCGTCATCTTTGAGCCAATGCTTTTACACATCCACTGTCTTGCCTTGAGCACAGTGTAATGGTCAGAATGGTCAGCGTTGCCCCTAACTCATATCCTACTCTAATTTCCTTCCCACTGTACCCATCTTAAGCCCTAAGAATGAGTGTTGTGAAAACTGAGCAAAAGGGAGTAGGCAGCCACATCAACCATCCCTGTATTCTTGTCTAGAGCAAGTTCTTTACCCATGGAGCTTAGTGCCGGGGTCCTGCCCCAGGGGCAGGGTCCATTAAGACCTGTGGATCTGGCTGTGATGATCAATTGAAGAAATACAAAGTTAGAAATGATGAGAAAGAAAGAGACAAGACACAAAGGTGGGAACTCAGGGGACAACTGCCCTCTTGTGGGGTCCTGGTGGTGGCCTCGAGTGTCAATTCCACTCAGCTTTTATTGAAGGCTATTTGTTTATCAGGCCAGAGAGTAAGCTGTGGAAGAGAACAAAGACTCCAGCAGTTTCTCTGAGCCAGCATATTGGCTCCTGTTGTTTGTATACTCATTAACTTTAAGGGTTTGAGTAGTCTTTATCCTTCCTTCTTTCATTCCTTTCTTCCTCCCTCCCTCCCTTCCTTCCTTCCTTCTTTCTTTCTTTTTTTTTATAGAGACAGAGTCTCGCTTTGTGGCCCTTGGTAGAGTGCTGTGATATCATAGCTCACAGCAACCTCCAACTCTTGGGCTTAAGTGATTCTCTTGGCTCAGCCTCCCAAGTAGCTGGGACTATAGGCACCTGCCACAATGCCCAGCTTTTTTGGGGTAGAGATGGATTCACTCTGCCTCGGAGTGAACCTCTGAGATTAGGACAATCTACCGCCTCAGCCTCCCAGAGTGCTAGGATTACAGGCATGAGCCACCACGCCCGGCCAGGTTTGAAGGCTGGAGAAATCTGGCACCTGAGCCTTATTTGGGGGCAGCCTCCTTTCTGAGGTCATACACACAGATGGGAGGTGTTAAACTCCACTAGTTCACTGTGGAGTAAAACACCACTGCCCTCAATCTCCTCTGAGGAATTGGTGGGAGAGAGGAATTTTCCTCTCATCATCACCACTGAGGGTTTCCTCTGCAATAAGGGATATAAACCCTCCTACCCATATTCCAGGGCTCCAGTTCCCTTGATCTCTGCCCCAGCCAAGTACAAATTGCCAGTATGTATTTGCTTTCTCTGTTTACTCGGTAGGAAACAGCCTAGTTAATGTATCTTTCCAGGCTTTGCCATAGCATCTTCTGTGGCCATTATATTCTCCAGAGTGTTTACAGACCCAGCAGGGGTATTAGTAAGCTGTATCCCCAATAGGCTGGAGCTCTGGGAAAATAGGAAACTTGCTCAGATAAGAAATTTACTAGCAACTGGTTTAAAGTTACTGACTCTTCTTTGTTCTGCCTCACACAGCTTACTTTTTTATTTTACCCTTTTTTCTGGTGGTGTTTTCCCTGGCCAAGAATGGGGTCTTCAGTCCCTATTCTGCCTGCTTAGGGCCCTCTAAGATCGCCATTTTATTTGCACAGGCTTCTTCCTGGGCATACAGGGACAAGATACATTATCCCTAGCTTAATAACCGGATCTCCAGGACCCTGTGGGGCAAAAGCATGAACTGGCAGAACCAATCTTTGATTTACTTATATCAAAGCCCACGATAGGTCCAGATAAACTTCACACCTGTCATGCCCATCATGGGAAAGCCAACA
>CAUYQV010099190.1:0-34643 GCA_963574575.1 Galagoides demidoff | reverse complement strand
AAATGCTTACCCTCTGGAGCCATGTGCCAGCCTTGGCCACAGGGATTTCCGGAATTCCATGCAACTCTGTCCTAAGAAGGAATGTTCCGCGTCCTCGCCACTCAATGGCATGTCTCTCAAGACGACTGCCCCTGCGAAGTGGACACAAATCAAACGCACGTTTCAGAAAGGGATTCAAGGACACAGGTGGCCCCTGCACTGCCATCGCTGGCAGCACAGTACCTTCCCTTCATTCTCATTGACATCCTGTTTTGTAGTTTCTGCCTTCTCATCTCCATGTGTTCCCCTAAGCTAAATAATGGTATGGACACCCAGGAAACACATCACGTCTCCATGCTGAAGTGTGGTCGTGTTTCTTCTGTGTGTTACTCTGTGCTCCTCTGTGTGTGTGGATCACTATACACCTTACACCATAGGGTATTTGTGTGTTCCCCATCTCCTGAAGGAACTGTCACAATTACTACTTTCTATTCCCAACATGGAGAAAGGCCGAGTCTTTGACAACAAGGCCTGCCACATAAACAACATCAACTATGAGCTCAGGCCATTGTGGTCAAAAGCTAGTGTTGACTTCCACCAAGCAAGGCTGCTACTGAAAGCAGACACCTACTCTGGGTACACTGTACAGCCCCTCAGATTCCACCAATGTCTGGCTCTGAGAATAATGAGGACGAAGTCACTTAAGACCCTCAGTCATGGAGGCACATGTGGCACAAAACCAAACTCCACTAACATCACAAGACGTCACTGCAGACCATCATGATATGAGCCGGGATGTCCATTCACTGTGGAATGGGTATAGATGGACTCACACAGGTGGCCTGATGCTGCTTTCCCATGTCGAAGCCCTCACTTTGGGGTCTCCAACAAGCATTTCCTGGAGTGGCAATGACACCCGAGAGTCATGAGTCCTTTGCCCATTCAATAACCAAGCAGAACCCTCTCCTAAGAGGTGGGCACACAGTCAGCCATGGGCCTTGCACGTGTCACCCCTCAGGAAGCTTCACCAGAATCACCACTATGGCGATGGGCCCATCATGTAGCTACCTTGACCAGACCCTCATCCTCATGCTTCCAACACTGGACCCCAACAAAATTGTCACACTTGCTTTGGACCTGTCGATTCCCAGTCACCCATAAGGGGCACAATTAGACATAAATAAAACCCACCTTTTCTCTTTCAACTGCCAGCTGGGTAAACTCTCAACCCATGCCTGTCATGCTACCCCTGTCCACTCCCTATGGGAATAAACAGGCTTATGACCAGCCACACGGGGTATAATATACTGAAGATACCATCAAAACCCAGAGTCATCAGTCTGTCCCAAGCCAATGGGTACTCCACTGCGGTGCACCTTAGGCTGCACACAAACATACCCTTCCTTAAAGCAAACAGGAATGCAGAGCCAGATATCAGGAGACCTTGCCCATTAATATGGAAATTTCCTTCCTGACACTTTCAAGAAGCAAGCTTCCGGGGAAAGGAAAGAAGGATCTACATGAATATTGACTAAGAAAAGCTGCACCATCACATTTCCTCAAGTGGGACCTCAAGGGATCTGTCCTCTTATTAGGAAGACCTAGCTGACTTGGAGACCTAGTCAGCCGGGAAAAGGGTAGGTCAGCTAGACACAAGCATAAGGACCCTGCAACAGTAGTGTTTACAGGTATCACCCTTGGATGAGTTTGCTGGTAATGTCTACCACACTGAAAATTCCAACTGCAACCAGATAGGCGCAAGATTATCTGAGAAGCCTCCTGCATCCACCCCAGACATGGATGTTCATATGAAGACAACACGTGTCCTGTCTCTCTCTGGGATACCTCCTGCCAGGGCCATCAGGACCAGCAACAGTTTGCGTTTAGCTCTGGCAATCCAAGTAAGAGGGTGGGGAGACAGCCTCTCCTGCTTTACTGAACCCCTAAGTTGAGGGTCCAATGGGGAGAAAACCTCAGAGGATTCAGCCATATCTACAGCCCTCCCCCTAATCACCACTGAACATGGCTCTACCCCACCAAAGCAGAAGAGCAAGATCATGGTCAGCCTAAAGGTCTGGCCCATCTGCTTGTCCTCGGAAATTGGAGTCCTGGTCCTCCTCCTGCACACACAAGTCCTGCCTGCCAGCCTACCATGCTGAAGAATCCTGGTCCTCCACCCTCACCAGCAATCTCTGCACTGGAAATGATGATGCCATGCCATCAAGACAGTCACTACTGCACTTATAAATCTCCTACCCAGGCGCATTGCATGCAACCCTCTTCCTGATGCCCCTACCCAGGGAAAGCTAGCATTGTGTGTGCCCTAGTGGCATGGCAGGAGTGTGAAACAGTGCACATTCCACCTCATTCCTAAAGGCTCTGTTTCAGAGAACATGCTGCACCTCAGTTCTGATGAGCAAGACAGTAGTGAGTTTCACTCATTTTGTTCAGCTTTTCCCAGGAATGTTTTGATGAGGGATTCATCAATCCAAGAATGTTCTAAACCACTGGAACTTTTACCCAATGGGACTTGGCAGTGGGCCAGCCAGTGACCACCAAGGTCTATTATCTGGGAAGAAGCCATGCCCAGGGAGGAGCTATAAAATCCGAAACACATCATCAGGCCTCCACCCTAGGAATTGCTTACCCTCCAAAGCTATCTGCCAGCCTCAGCCACAGAAATTCTCGGATTCCAGGCAACTCTATCCTAAGAAGGAATGCACCTCGTCCTTGCCTGCCAATGGCATGTCTCTCAAGGCGATTGACCCTGAAAAGTGGAAAAACATCAAATGCATGCTTCATAAAGGGATTTAAGGACACACCTGGCCACTGCAATGCCATCACTGCCAGTGGAGTAACTTCCCTGCCTTCCCATTGAACTCCTGTTTTGCAGTTTCTGCCTTCTCTTCTGCATGAATTCCTCTAAGCCAAGTAACCATATGGACACCCACAAAACACATTGTGTCTCCAATCAAGGTATGCTTGTGTTTCTGTGTGTTCTTCTGTGCTATTCTGCGTGTGTGTGTCACTATGGGCCTGGCACCATAAGGCGTTCATATGTTCCCCTATGAGGAGCAGTCATGCTGCCCACCTTCTATACCTGACTCTGGGAAAGGCCAACTCCTTGACACCAAGGCCTAGCACGTAAACTCGACCAACTCTGAGCTAAGTCCATTGTGGACAAAAGGTGGGGGTGACTCACCTACCAAACAAGGCTACTCTCAAAAGCATATACCCACTGTGGGCATATTCTACAAGCCCTCTCAATTCCCCTAATGTCTGAGATCTGCCAACAATAAGGACATGCTGGCTCTGGACCCTGAGCCAGGGAGGCATGCCTGGCACCAAAACCAAAGTCCACCAACATCATGGGACACCGCCACCATCTGAGCAACCACATCCATTGGATTCACTGCCTAAAGGGCATACCCAGACTCATTCCGGGGGCTCAATTCTGCCTTCCCACATAAGAGCCTTTCCTTTTGGTCCTCCAACAAGCTTTCCTGGATTCAGCACAATGCCTGAGTGCTGAGCAGGGTTTGCCATTTGGACGACCAGGCTGAACCCTCTAACAAGAGGCGTGCACATGCTCACCCTTGGAACTTGCATGCATCAACCTCACAGAGTGTCACCGCACTGTGGCATCTGGCCCATCACACAGCTACCTTGACCAAACCCACAACCTCATACCTCTAACTCTGGACCCAGACAGAACCATAACAATCACTGTAGACCCACCAATTCCCAGTTAACCAGTTGCCTACAAGCAGCATGGCCAATCACAAATCATACCCACGTTTTCTCTATCCACTGCCAGCTGGGTAACCTCTCAACCCATCCTTGTCATGCTAACCCTGTCCAATACCTAAGGGAATAAACAAGCTTTTGCCCCAACAACATGAGGAATGGAACACTGAAGACACTGCCAACAACCACAATCACCAGCCTGTCCCAAGCCAATTGCTGCTTCACAGAAGTGCACCTGGGACTGCGCATACTCCCTGCCCTTCCTCAAGGCAAAGAGGCCTCTGGAACCAGATCCCAGGAGAACATGCCCATTGATGTGGAACTATCCTCCCTGACACTTTCAAGAAGCAAGGATCTGGGAAAGGGAAGAACTGAATATTTGCCAAGAAATGCCACTATACCACACATGTGCAAGTGGGATTCTAAGGGACAGGTTCCCCTATGAGGAACACAACTATGGAGACCTAGTCGGCTGGGAAAAGCTAGGTCACGTGGAGACCAGGCTGAGGACCCTTTAACAGGAGTGGTCACAGGGACCAACCTTGGATGACTTTGGTGGCAATCTCTACAATGCCCCAAAATTCCACCCACAAACAGAGACTTGCCCGGGAATATATGGCAAGCCTCTTCCACAAACCCTCATGTGGATGTCCAAGTGAGGATACCAAGTGTCACTTCTGGGATACATTCTTGCCAGGACCATGAAGACCCAGTTCATGTTAACTCCATCTGTGGCAATGCAATAAATATGGAGGGGGAGAGACAGCCCCTTCTGCTTTGCTGGGTCCAATGAGGGGGGTGTGGAACCTCGGCGGGTTTGCCCTTTTCTGTAGCCCTCCCTCTATCACCACTGAACATGTGCTTACCATGGGAAAGCAGAAGTCCAAGTTCACGGTCAGCCTGAAGGCCTGGTCTATCTCCTCGTCCCAAGATACTGGACACATGGGCCTCTGCCTACACAAGCAAATCCTTCCTATCAGCCTACCAAACCCAGGAGGTCTCTACATCTACCTTCTACAGCAATACCTGTGCTGGAAACAATACTGCCATACAATCAATACAGCCACCACTGTACTCACAAATCTCCTACCCAGGCACATTGCATTTGGCCCTATTTTTGATGCCCCTACCCAGGGAGGACACCCATTGTGTGTGCCCTGAAGGGACAGCAAGAATGTACAACAGTGCACGTTGTCTCTCACTACTAAAGACCCTGTTCCAGGCAACATGATGAACCTCAAGTCCGATGAGTGAGACAGTAGTGAGTTTCACTTATTTTGTTCAGCTTTTCCAAGGAATGTTTTGACAGGAGACTCATCATCGATCCATGCACGTTCTAAGCTGCTGGAACTTTTACCCCTCTGGACTCGGCAGTGGCAGAGCTAATGACCACCAAGGTCATCTGCACTCTGGAGAAGCCAGAGCCACACCACTGAGAAGCCATCCCTGGGAGGAGCTACAAAGTCCAAAACACAGCATCAGCCCTCCAACCCAGGAAATGATTACCCTCTGGAGCCATCTGCCAGCCTCGGCCACAGTGATTCCAGGATTCCAGGCAACTCTGTCCTAAGAAGGAATGCATCTGTCCTCACCCACCAATGGCATGTCTCTCAAGGTGACATGGGAAGTGGACACAAATCAAATTGCATGTTTCAGAAAGGGATTCAAGGACACAGGAGTCTGCTGCACTGCTGTCTTTGCTAATGCAGTAACTTCTCTACCTTCTTCTTGAGATGCTGTTTTGAGGTTTCTGCCATCTCGTCTCCATGAATTCCCCTAAGCCAAATAAAGATATGGAAACCCACGGTACACCTTGGGTCTCCAAGCTTAGGTGTACTCATGTTTCTGTGTTACTCTGTGCTTCTCTATGTGTGATTCCCTTTGCGCCTAGCACCCTAGGGTGCTCATATGCTCCCCATCTCCTGAAGGAGCTGTCATGGTGCCCACCTTCTATACCCGACACTGGGAAAGGCTGATTCTTTGACATCAAGGCCTACCACATAAATGACATCCACTCTGAACTCACTCTGTTGTGGTCAAAAGGCAGGGATGACTTGCCCACCAACCAACTCTGCTTCTGAAAGTATAAAATCTCTGTGGGCACAACTAAAGCCACTCATGATTCCTGTGTTGTCTGTAATTCAACAACAATGAAGATGTGCTGGGTCAGAACCCTCAGCCATGGAGGCAGCTGGGCACAAAACCAAAGACCACTAATATCACTGGATACCATCACCATCCAAACAGGGATGTCCATCAAATTCACAGCCTAATGTTCATAGGAGGACTCACACGGGTGGCCTAATACTGACTTCCCATGTGGAAGCCCTCCCTTTAAGGGTTCAAACAAGCTTTTCCTGGAGTGATGACACCCAAGAGCCATGGGTGTTTTGCCCTTTGAATGACCAAGCCAAACCTTCTGCTAAGGGGTATGTATACTGTCATCTACGGGCCTTGCACGTATCATCCCCAGAGAGCTTCACTGGACTCACCACTATGGCAATGGGCTCATTATGCAGCTTCTTGACCAAACCCCCATCCTCATGCTTCCAAAGCTAGACCTCACCAAACCATAACACTACTGTGGACTCATCAATTTCCAGTCACCCAGTCACCCACAAGGAGCGACTGATCACAAATCACACACCCACCTTTTCTCCTGCAACTGCCAGCTGGGTAACCTCCAAACCTATCCCTGTCATGCTATCCCTGCCCAGTCCCTAAGTGAAAAAACAGGCTTCTGACCACCCACACTGGGAATGAAACACTGAAGACACTGCCTACACCTAGAATCATCAGTCTGTTCCAAGTCAATTTCTATTCCAGGGGTCCTCAAACTGTGGCCTGCCAAGGACATTTATCTGGCCCACCAGGTGTTTTTGCTGCCAGTGCTTGTTTTGCTTAGCAGCCGACTTGTCCTAGGCCCGCAGTGTGCCTGTGTGGAATGTGTACCTCACTCTCCGACTCCCCTCCTTCTCTCTGTCTCTCGAGTCACAAGCTTGCCTGTTCAGAGCCTGCTGCTGCCTGAGGACCGAGGTAAGAACAAGTTACGATTTATTTATTTATTTTTTTGAAGGTAGATGGTCTATTTTTTTTATTCTGCAGTTAGTAAGGCCTTTTTTTTTTTTTTGCAGTTACGGAGGGGCTTTTTTTTCTAAATTTAGGAGGTCTTTTTTTTTTGCAAAAAGGGGGCAACTTTTTTTTTTTTAAGTTAGAATAGCCTTTTTTTTTAAAGTTGGTTAGTTGGTTTGGGGTGGTTTCTAGGGTGGGTTGCATCACAGTGATAATGCAAATAGCTCTCAGTGCTAATGCAAATAGTCAGTGCTCAGTGGTAATGATAATTGTAAGTGCTCAGTGTTAATGCAAATGGTCAGTGCTCAGTATTAATGCAAATTGTCAGCAGTCAGTGTTATCGCCAATGGTCAGCAGTCAATGTTATCACAAATGGTCAGCGGTCAGTGTTAATGCAAATGGTCAGTGCTCGGTGTTATCGCATGGGGGTCCCAAACTGGTAATCTACCTAGGGACCCAAAGGAATTTAATCTGGCTCTGCAGACAGCCGAGAAGTAGGAAACCCAATCATTGACATTAAGTGCATTTATATTCTGATTGCTATTTAGTTGTGTATGATGTTGAATGTTCTGTGTATGTAAACCCCGGTTCACACTGTTGCAATCTCTGAGCAGGTGCAAGTTCAGCCATATGCTTGTATAGCTGAACTCGCATTAGATTCAGAAGAAAAAAGACATACATGCCTTCTTTTTTCCTGCAATAGAATCTGATCCCATGGATCTTAGCACCCATACTATCAGATTCCTGTGTGAGTTCACAGATTGCAGTGCAGTTCACAAAGGGTAGCGTGAACTGGAAAGGTGGTGGAGGAACCGACTTTGTAATCATGCCAGTTCCCATACCTCACCACTGTGAGCCTGAGGTAAAAGCGGAGTTCCACCAATATGGGCACTGGTGAGGTTGAAATGATGTGGGCTGTCAGGGCTGCATTGATGGACACTGATCAGAATGCATTGATTGGCAGTGCAGTCTATATGTCTATGTGTGGGCAAAGTTATTGCTGGTATATTGTTTTTGTAGCACTATATATATATATATATATGTGTGTGTGTGTGTGTATTTTATTAATAGCAATTTGTAATCCCTAGGAAACAATGATATCATGAAAGAGAAAAACTGACTCAGAGTGTAGGATATTCAAGAACAATGGACTTATGATTACTTTTTCATGCAGTTCAAGGAAAGAGCTGTGTTTGATATGCCAGAATATAGTGTCTGTGTTAGAAGAATACAATTTGCATCGATACTATCAAACTCAACATAAAGATAAATATGATTGTTTGGTCAGAGAAGTGAGAAAAAATAAAATATTAAAACTGAAAAATACATTGACAACTCAGCAAAATACTTTTGTGAATCAGAAGCACCTAAATATTTTGTCACTGTGAGCAAGTTTTCAAGTTGCCAAGCTAATAGCATACACTGGAAGATCATTTGTGGAGGGAGAATTTGTTAAAAAATGCCTTCTGTCTGTTGCCAAAGAGATGTCCAGAGAAGGTTGATTTATTTAGTACAATGAGTCTTTCAGGACCTACAATTACCCAAAGGATTGAAGATAAGATATGGGAGACAATATGCATCAGTATTTGCAAAACTCTGCAAAAAAATTCCTACTTTTCCTTGGCACATGACGAAAGTAGTGATGTTCACGATTCTGCACAACTTCTAATTTTTATTTGTGGGATGAATGACTATTTCAAAATCACAGAAGAGCTTGCTGCACTGCAAAGCATCAAAGGAACAACTCCAGGAGAGGATATCTATGAAAAGGTTTGCCAAACTGAATGATTTGGAGCTGGACTGGGCTAAACTAGCCAGTGTGACAACTAATGTTGTTCCAGCCTGGTGGGGTCTAAGAAAGGAGTAATTGTTCACATTAATTAAGAGATGGACAAACATAACCATTCTCATCCAATAGCCATACACTGCCTCATCCAACAACAAGTGCTGCGTAGTAAATCACTAAAGTGGGACTCTGTCATGAAAATTGTGGTATCTTGTGTTAACTTCATTAGAGCTAATGCACTAAACCACAGACAATTTCTGGAATTTCTGTCTGAGCTAAATGTTGCCTATGAAGATGTTCTGTACCACACAGAGGCCTATTGGCTGAGTCAAGGGAGAGTTTTGAAACATTTCTATGACTTACTTCCATAGATTACAGCTTTTCTACTTTCAAAAAAAAAAAAAAAAAGAAAGAAAAGAAGTACCAGAGCTCAATGATGCAGAATGGAAATGGCACCTTGCCTTTCTGACAGATGAAACAGAGCTACTCAACAGTTTCAATGTGCAACTTCAAGGAAAGGGGAAGCCCATCTGTGATACTCAATCACATGTGAAAGCATTTGGAGTAAAATTAGGCCTCCTCATCAAACAAGTGAAGGAGGAAAATTTCTGCCATCTCCCCATAACTCAAAATCTGTTAGCAGAAAAACCATTGGTTGCATTCCCAAACAAAATGTGTGGATTCACTGGAAAAGTTGCAAAAGGAGTTCTAATTTAGATTTAAAGAGTTTCATCTCCATGAACAAGACATACAGCTTTTCTGTAACCCATTTTCTATTGACATTGAAAATGTGGATACAATTTACCAAATGGAACTGGCTGAACTGCAGAATTGTGACTCTCTGATAGACTCATTCAAGTCAAGCCTAATTTCTATGCATCTCTCCCCTCTAAGACATATCCTAATTTCAGGAACCATGCACTCAAAATGGCAACCATCTTTGGCAGCACTTACGTCTGTGAACAGACTTTTTCAAGAATGAAACATCTGAAATCTCCAACCAGATCTAGACACTTATATCGCTTGTTATGACTAGCAGTGACAAATATGGAACTGGACCTTGACCATCTCGTTAGCCAAAAGCAGATCCATAGTTCCCATTGAAATACTGGAAAGTTTGTTGATTTAACTTTATTTGTTCTTCATTTTAAATATTGTATTTGTCCCTGTTTTGTTTTTTTACTTCAAAATAAGATATATGCAACGTGCACAGGAATTTGTTCATAGGTTTTTTGTAAACTATAGTCTGGTCCTCCAACGGTCTAAGGGTCAGTGAACTGCCCCCCTGTTTAAAAGGAGATCCCTGGTCTATTCCACCATGGTGCAACTGGGGCTACACACAAACTTACCCTTCCTCAAGGAAAACAGGACTGTGGAGCCAGATCCCAGGAGAATATGCCTGCTGATGTGTAAATTTTGTTTCTGACACTTTCAAGAAGCAAAATTCCCAGGAAAGGGAAGAAGGAGCCATGGGAATATTGGCTAAGAAAAGCTACAATACCAAACATACTAAAGTGGCACCCCATAGGACCTGTCCTATGAGGAAGACAATGTTGGAAACATAGTCAGCAGGGAAAAGGCAAGGTCAATTAGACACCAGTCTGAGGACACTGCAGCAGGAGCAGTCACAGGGATCGCGCTTAGATGACTTCACTGGCAATATCTACCATGCCAAAAATTCCACCTGCAACCTAATACTGGCCAGGAATATCTGGGAAGCCTCCTGTACGCACCCCCAACATGAATGTCCATGTGAAGACACCAAGTGTCTCCTCTCTCTGAGAACCCTTTCTGCCACAAAGGTCAGGATCTGGTTCAGTTCTCCTCCAGCTGTGGTGATGCAAGTAAGAGGGTGGGGAGACAGCCCCTCCTGCTTTGCTGGGCCACTTAGTTGAGCACCCAATGGGGGAGAAACTCAGAGGATCAGGCCATTTCTATAGACCCCCCCCAATCACCACTGAACAAGGCTTTACCCTGGCAAAGCAAAAGAGCAAGGTCACGGTCAGCCTGAAGGCCTGGCCTATCGGCTCGTCCCTGGATATTGGAGGCCCGGTCCTCTGTCTACACACACACATATCCTGCTTGTCAGCATACCAAGCCCAGGAGGCCTGCACCTCCACCTTCACCTGTAATCCCTGTGCTGGAAATGATGGCGTCCTGCCATCAATGCAGCCATCACTGCACTCACAAATCTACCCAGGTGCATTGTGAGGAGCCCTATTCCTGATGCCTCTACCCAGGGAAAACTCCCATTGTGCGTGCCCTATAGGCATGGAAGGAATGTGAAGCAGTGCACTTTGTGCGACACTCATAAAGGCCCTGGTTTAGGCAACATGCTGGACCTCAGTTCCAATGAGTGAGATGGTGGTAAGTTTCACTCATTTTGTTCAGCTTTTCCAAGGAATGTTTTGACAAGGGAGTCATCATCAATCCAAGAACATTACAAGCTGCTAGAAATTTTATCCCCTGGGACTCGACAATGGGAGAGTCTGTGACCACCAAGGTGTATTGCACCCAGGCGAACCCAGAGCCACACCACTGAGAAGCCATTCCTGGGAGGAGCTACAAAATCCGAAACACAGTGTCAGCCCTCCAACCCAGGAAATGCTTACCCTACGGAGCCATCTGCTAGCCTCAGCCACATCGGTTCCAGGATTCCAGGCAACTCTATCCTGAGATGCACCCTATCCTTGCCTGCCAATGGCATGTCTCTCAAGGAAACTGCCCCTGAGAAGTAGGCACAAATAGAATACATGTTTCAGAAAGGGATTCAAGGACACAGGTGGCTGCTGCACTGCCATCCTTGCCAGCAGAGTAACTTCTCTGCCTTCTTATTGACATCCGTTTTGTGGTTTCCACCTTTTCTTCTCCATGAATTCCTCCAAGCCAAGTAATGATATGGACACCAATGGAACATGTCATGTCTCCAGCCAAGGTGTACTCATGTTTCTGTGTGTTCCTCTGTGCTGCTCTATGTGAGAGAGTTGCTGTGGGCCTAGCACTCTAGGGTGCTCATGTGTTCCCCGTCTCCTGAAGGAGCAGTCATGCTTCCCACATTCTACATCCAACATTCAGAAAGGCCGACTCCTTGACACCAAGGTCTACCACATAAACACCATCAATTCCGAGCTCAGTCTGTTGTGGACAAAAGGCAGGGGTGACTCTCCTACCTGTCAAGGCTGCTCCTGAAAGCATACACCCAATGTTGGCACATTCTCCCACTCCTCACAATTCCACTGATTTCTGGAATCTGATGACAATGAGGACGTGCTGGCTCTGGATCCCCAGCTAGGGAGGCGTGCCTGGTACAAAACCAAAGTCCACCAAAATCACTGGACACCACCACCATCTGAGCAGAGAAGTCCATCAGATTCACTGCCTAATGGGCATATCTGGACTCACTCCTATGGCCTCAAGCTACCTTCCTATGTTGGAGTCCTCCCTTTGGGTTCTCTAACAAGCCCTCCCTGGAGTCAGCATGATACCAGAGTCCCATGATGTGTTTGCCATTTGGATGACTGGGCTGAACCATCTGCCAAGAGGCATGCACATGCTCATCCATGGAACTTGCACTTAGTACCCTCATGGAGCTTCACCACAGATACTGCTGCGGCATCTGGCCCATCATGCAGCCTCCTTGACCAAACCACCATCCTCACACCTCCAAATCTGGACCCCTTCAGAACCATCATAACCACTTACTGTGGATCCACCTATTCCCAGTCACACAGTCACCTACAAGGAACATGATTGATCACAAATCATACCCATGTTTTCTCCTTCAACTGCCAGTTGGGTAACCTCTCAACCCATCCGTGTCACACTATCCCTGTCCACTCCCTAAGGGAATAAACAAGCTTCTGCCCCACCAACATGGGGAATGGAACACTGAAGACAATGCCAACAACCACAGTCACCAGTCTGTGTCAACCCAATGGCTGCTCCACAGCAGTGTAAGTGACTGCACACACTCCCTGCCCTTCCTCAAGGCAAGGAGGACAGATCCCAGGAGAACATGCCCGCTGACGTAGAAAAGTATCCTTCCTAACACTTTCACGAAGCAAGCTTCCTGGGAAAGGGATGAAGTATCTATGAGAATATTGGCTAAGGAAAGCCGCAATACTACACATGCCCAAGTGGGATTCTAAGGGATGTGTTCCCCTATGAAGAACACAACCATGGAGACCTAGATGGCCGGGAAAGGCTAGGTCACCTGGAGACCAGCCTGAGGACCCTGCAAGACGACTGGTGTCAGGGGCCACACTTGGAAAACTTCGCTTGCAATCTCCACCATGCCTGAAAACTCCACCCACAACCAGAGACCTACCCAGGAATATATGGGAAACCTCCTCCACCTATCCTGATGTGAGGATACTAAGTGTCACCTCTGTCTTGGATACATTCCTGCCAGGACCATCAAGACCAAGTTCACATCAATTTTAGCTGTTGCATTGCGATAAAGCGGGTGGGAGCCCCTCCTGCTTTTCTGTGCCCTTAACTTGAGAGCCCAATGCGGAGGTGTAGAACTTCAGAGGTTTCACCCTTTTCTGTAGCCCTCCCTCATCACCACTGAAAATGTCTTTACCCAGGGAAAACAGAAGTCAAAGTTCATGCTCAGCCTAAAGTCCTCGCCTATCTGCTCATCCCTGGATATCGGATGCATGGGGCTCTGCGTGCAGACACAAATCCTGTCTCTTGACCTACCCAGCCCAGAAGGCCTGCACCTCCAACTTCACCCATAATACTTGTGCCAGAAATGATAGCGCCATGGCATCAAGACAGCTACCTTTGCTCTCACAAATCTCCTACCCAGGTGCATTGCATGTTGCCCTATTCCTGATGCCCCTACTTAGGGAGAATTCCCATTGTGTGTGCCTTGAAGGGATGGCAGCAATGTGAAGCAGTACACATTGTCCCTCACTACTAAAGGCCCTGGTTCAGGCAATACGCTGGACCTCAGTTCTGATGAGTGAGACGGTAGTGAGTTTCACTCATGTTGTTCAGCTTTTCCAAGGAATGTTTTGATGGGGGACTCATCATTGATCCAAGCATGTTCCTAACCACTATAGTCCCATGGGACTCAGCAGTGGGAGAGCTAGTAACCCCCAAGGTCTTCTGCACCCTAGAGAAGCCAGAGCCATGTCACTGAGAAGCCATTCCTGGGAGGAGCTCCAAAGTCCAAAACACAGGGTCAGCTCTCCAACCCAGGAAATGATTACCCTCCGGAGCAATCTTCCATCCTTAGCCACAGAAATTCCAAGATTCCAGGCATCTCTGTCCTCAGAAAGAATGCACCTCATCCTCACCCACATATGGAATGCCTCCCAAGGCGACTGCCCCTAAGAAGTGGACACAAATTGAATGCTTCTGAAAGGGATTCAAGGACACTGGTGTCTGCTACACTGCCATCCCTGACAGCACAGTAACTTCCCTGCCTTCTCACTGACATCCTGTTTTGTGGTTTCTGCCTTCTGTTCTCCATGAATTCCCCTAACCCAAATAACAATATGCACATATACAGAATATGTTGTGTCTCCAACCTAAGGTGTGCTCAAGTTTCTATGTGTTCCTCTGTACTGCTGTCTGTGTGTAGGTCGCTATGTGTCTGGCACCCTTGGGCACTTATATATCCCCCATCTCCTGAAGGAGCTGTCATGATGCCCATCTTCTATCCCCAACACCAGAAAAGGCTGACTCTTTGACACCAAGACCTACAACATAAATGACATCAACTCTGAGCTTAGTCCGCTGTGGACAAAAGGCAGGGTTCACTCTCCCACCAACCAAGGCTGCTCCTGAAAGAGTATACCCAATGTGGGCACAAATACAGCCCCTCAGATTTCCCAGATGCTTGGAATCTGAGGACAATGAGAACAAACTGGCTCTGGACCCTCAGTCAAAGAGGTACACCTGGTACAAAACCAAAGTCCACTAACATCGCTTGACTTCACTGGACACCATCACCATCTAAGCAGGGACATCCATTCACTGCCTAATGGGCAAAGGTAGACTCACGCAGGTGGCCAGATGCTGCTTTCCAAAGTTAAAGCCCTCCCTTGGAGGCTCCAACAAGCATTTTCCGGAGTGACAATGACACCTGAGAGCCATGCATGTTTTGCCCATTGGATGACCTAGCAGAACCCTCTGCCAAGAGTCGTACATATGGTCACCAACAGGCCTTGCATGTATCACCCCCAGAGAGCTTCACCAGAATCCCCACTGTGGCAATGGGCCCATCATGCAGCTACCTTGACCAAACCTGCATCCTCTTGCCTACAAAGCTGGACCCCAACAAAACTGTAACACTCGCTTTGTATCTGTCAATTCGCAGTCATCCAGGCACCTAGAAGGAGCAGGATTGATCACAAATCACACCCACCTTTTCTCCTTCAACTGCCAGCTGGGTAACCCCTCAACTTATCCCTGTCATGCTACCCCTGTTCACTCCCTACAGGAATAAGCAGGTTTCCGATGAGCCACATGGGTAATGGAATACTGAAGACACTACCAGAACCGAGTCATCATTCT
The DNA here is from genome assembly GCA_963574575.1 of Galagoides demidoff. NCBI lineage: Eukaryota > Metazoa > Chordata > Mammalia > Primates > Galagidae > Galagoides > Galagoides demidoff. The sequence continues at coordinate 19,531 of CAUYQV010099190.1, read as the reverse complement.
CTCCCAAGCCAATGGCTACTCAGCCATGGTGCACCTACAATTAACAGAGGGTGCACACAAACCTACCCTTCCTCAAGGCAAACAGAACTATAGGAGATCCCAGGAGAACATGAACACTGCCATGCAAATTTCCTTCCTGACACTTTCAAGAAACAAGCATCCTGGGAAAGGGAAGAAGGATCCGTGTAAATATTGGCTAAGAAAAGCTGCACCACCACACGTCCTCAAGTGGGACCCCAGGGCACTTGTTCTCCTATGAGGAAGACAATCTTGGAGACCTAGTCAGCCAGAAAACTGCTAAATCAGCTACACAGCAGCCTTAGGACCCTGCATAAAGAGTGGTCACAGGAATCACCCTTGGATGACTTCACTGGCAATGTCTACCACACCAAAAATTACACCCGCAACCGGAGAAAGACCCAGGAATATCTGGGAAGCCTCCTGTACACATCCCCAATGTGGATGTCCATGTGAGGACACCATGTGTCTCAGCTCTCTGGGATAACTTCCTGCCAGGACTGTCAGGACGTAGTTCAATTCACCTCCAGCTATTGAAATGCGAGTAAAAGAGCAGGATGACAGCCCACCCTGCTTTCCTGGGCCCTTAAGGTGAAGGTCCATTGTGGGGGAGAACCTCAGAGGAGTCAGCCATTTCTATAGCCGTCCCCTTCATCACCACTGAACATGGCTTTACCCTGGCAAAGCAGAAGAGCAAGGTCATGGTCAGACTAAAGACCTGGCCCATCTGGTCATCCCCAGATATTGGAGGCCCAGTCCTCTGTCTGCACACATAGATCCTGCCTGCCAGCCTAATAAGCCCAGGAGGCCTGCACTTCTACATTCACCACCAATCCCTGTGCTGGAAATGATGGTGCCATGCCATCAATACAGCCACAATTGCACTTACAAATCCACCCAGGCGCATTGCATGCGGCCCTCTTCCTGATGCCCCTAACCAAGAAGAACTCCCATTGTGCATGCCCTGGAGGCATGACAGGAATTTGAAACAGTGCACATTGTGCCTCACTCCTAAAGGCCCAGGTTTAGACAAAGTGCTGCACCTCAGTTCTGATGAGTAAGATGGCAATGAGTTTCACTCACTTTGTTCAGCTTTTCCAAAACATTTTGACAGTGGACTTGTCATCCATCCAAGAATGTTCCACTCTGCTAGAACTTTTACCCTACAGGACTCGGTAGTGGGAAAGCTGGTGATCACCAAGGTGTATTGCACCCAGGGGAAGCCAGAGCCACCCACTGAGAAGTCGTTCCCAGGAGGAGCTACAAAATCTGAAATACAGCATCCACCCTCCAACCCAGGAAATGCTTACCCTCCAGAGTGATCTTCCAGGCTTGGTCACAGTGATTCCAGGATTCTAGGTAACTCTGTACTAAGGAGGAATGTACCTCATTCTTGCCCACCAATGGCATGTCTCTTAAGGCAGTTGCCCCTGAGAAGTGGACACATCTAATGCACATTTCAGAAAGGGATTCAAGGACAAAGGTGGCCACTGCACAGACATCCTTGCCAGCGGAATAACTTCCCTCCCTTCTCATTGGCATCCTGTTTTGCAGTTTCTGCCTTTTCTTCTCCATGAATTCCTCTAAGCCAAGTAACAACATGGACACCTACAGAACATGTTGTGTCTCCAGTCGAAATGTGCTCATGTTTCTGTGTGTTACTCTGTGCTGCTTTGCATGTGTGGGTCCCTAAGGGGGGGCACCATGGTGCTCATGTGCTCTCCATCTCATAAAGGAGCAGTCACACTGCCCACCTTCTATACTCAACACTGGGAAGGGCTGACTCCTTGACACCAAAGCCTAGCATGTAAACTTTGAGCTCAGTCCATTGTGGACAAAAGGGGGTGACTCTGCTGCTCCAGAAAACAAACACCCAATGTGGGCACATTCTCCTGCCCCTCATGATTCCCCTGATTTCTTGGATCTGACGATAAAGAGGACACGCCGGCTCCAGATCCTCAGCCAGGGAGGTGTGCCTGGCACAAAACCAAAGTCCACCAACATCACTGGATACTGTCAGCATCTGAGCAGCAATGTCCATTAGATTCACTGCCTAATGGGCATACCTGGACTCACTCTGGTTGCCTGATGCTGCCTTCCAATGTCAGAGTCCTCCCTTTGGGTTCTCCAACAAGCCTTCCCCAGAGTCAGCATGACACCTGAGTCCCATGATGGGTTTGCCATTTGAATGCTCAGGCTGAGCCCTCTGCCAAGAGGCATGCACATACTCATCCATGGAACCTGCATGTATCACTATCACGGAGCTTTACCACACACACCGCTGTGGCTTCTGGCCCATCATGCAGCTACCTTGACAAAACCCCCATCGTCACACCTCGAAATCTGGACCCCGACAAAACCATAACACTCACTGTGGACCCACCAATTCCCAGTCATGAGGTCGCCTACAAGGAGCACAAGCAATCACAAATCACACCCATGATTTCTCCTTCAACTGCCAGCTAGGTAACCTCTCAACCCATTCCCGTCATGCTATCCCTGTCCACTCCCCAAGGGAATAAACAAGCTTCCACCCCACCAACATGAGGAATGGAGCACTGAAGACAATGCCAAGAAGCACAGTCACCAGCCTGTCCCAAGCACTGTGTGTGGCCGGTACACACTCCATGCCTTTCCTCAAGGCAAACAGGCCTGTGGAACCAGATGCCAGGAGAACATGCCTACTGACATGGAAATTTCCTTCCTGACACTTTCGAGAAACAAGCTTCTTGGGAGAGGGATGAAGTATCCATGGGAATATTGGCTAAGGAAAGCGGCAACACCACACGTGCTCAAGTGGAATCTTAAGGGATGTGTTCCCCTACAAGGAACCCAACCATTGAGACCTAGTTGGCCAGGAAAGGCTGTCATCAGGAGACCAGCCTGAGTACCCTTCCAGACGACTGGTGTCAGGGACCACCCTTGGATGACTTGGCTGGCAATCTCCACCATGACCGAAAATTCTCCCCACAGCCAGAGACCTACCCAGGAATCTATGGGAAGCTTCCTCCACCCACTCTGATGTGGATGTCCAAGTGAAGATACCACATGTCACCTCTTTCTGGGATACCTTCCACCAGTATGATCAAGACCCAGTTCACGTTGACTCCAACTGTGGCACTGTGATAAAGAGGGTGGTGAGACAGCCCCTCTTGCTTTGCTGGGCCCTTAACTTAAAGGCAAAATAGGGGTGGGTGTAATTACAGTGGGTTTGCCCTTTTCAATACCCTTCTTCAACAGCACTGAACCTGGCTTTACCCTGGCAAAGTTGAAGCCCAAGTTCACAGTACCTTGAAGGCCTAGCCCATCTGCTTGTCTCAAGCTATTGGAGGCCCAGGCCTCTGCCTGCACACACAGATCCTGCCTGTCGGCCTACCAAGCCCAGAAAGCCTGAACCTCCACCTTCACTAGCAATACCTGTGCTGGAAATGATGGCGCCAACCCATCACTTTTAGCCACCATTGCACTCACAAATCTCCTAACTAGATGCATTGCATGCCACCCTACTCCTGATGCAACTACCCAGGGAGAACTACCATTGTGTGTGCCCTGAAGGGATGGCAGAAATGTGAAGCAGTGCATGTTTTCAGTCACTACTAAAGGCTGTGCTTCAGGCAAGGTGCTGGACCTCAGTTCTGATGAGTAAGTTGATAGTGTGTTTCACTCATTTTGTTCTGCTTTTCCAAGAAACTCATCATCGATCCAAGCACATTCCAAGCCACTGGAGCATAGGGAATTAGAAGTGGGAGATCCGGTCACCATCAAGGTCTTCCGCACCCTGGAGAGCCCAGAGCCTTGCCACTGAGCAGCCATTCCCGGGAGGAGCTACAAAATCTGAAACAGAGCATCAGCCCTCCAACCAAGGAAATGCTTACACTCCGGAGTGATCTGGCAGCCTCAGCCATAGCAATTCCACGATTCCAGGCAACTCTGTCCTCAGAAGGAATGCACTTGTTCTTACCCATTGATGGAATGCCTCTCAAGGCAACTGCCCCTGAGAAGTGGACACAGACAGAATGCACGCTTCAGAAAGGGACTCAAGGGCACATGTGTCTGCTGCACTGCTATACCTGCCAGCAGAGTAACTTCCCTGCCTTCTCATTGACATCCTGTTTTGCAGTATCTGCCTTTTCATCTCCATGAATTCCCCTAAAAGTAACAATATGGACATTCATCGAACATATCACGTCTCCAAGTTGAGGAGTGCTCTTGTTTCTGTGTGTTCCTCTGTGCTGGACTGCATGTGTAGGTCCCTATGCACCTGGCACCCTAGGGTGCTTGTGTGTTCCCCAGCTCCAGAAGGAGCAGTCACGCTGCCCACCTTCTATACCTGACACCAGGAAAGGCCGACTCTGACTCCAAGGCCTACCACATAAATGACATCAACTCTGAGCACAGTCTGTTGAGGATTAAAGGAATGGGTGACTCTTCCACCAACCAAGGCTGTACCTGAAATCATAAATTCTCTGAGAGCACAACTACAGCCCCTCATGATTCCCCTGATGTTTGGAATCTGATGACAATGAGGAGGTGCTGGCTCAGAACCCTTAGCCATCGAGGCACACCTGGTACAAAACCAATAATATCACTGGACACTGTCACACTCTGAACAGGGATGCCCATCAGATTCACTGCCTAATGGGCATAGGTGGACTCATATAGCCAGCCTGACTCTGACTTCCAGCATCGAAGCCCTCCACTGGGGGCTCCAATAAGCATTTCCTGGAGTGACAAGGACACCTGAGAGCCATGGGTGTTTTGCCTATTGGACAACTGAGAAGAACGCTCTGCAAAGAGGCGTGCACATGGTCATCCATGGGCCTTGAATATATCACCCCCAGGGAGCTTCACCAGAGTAATCACTGCAACAATGGGTCTATCACATAGCTACCTTGACCAAACCCCCATCCTCATGCCTCCAACACTGGACCCCGACAAAACCATAATACTTGCAGTGGACCCATCAATTCCCAGTCATCCAGGTGCCTACAAGGAGCACAATCAATCACAAATCACACCCACCTTTTCTCCTTCTAACTGCCAGCCAGGTAACCTTTTAACCCATCCCTGTCCACTCCCTAAGGGAATAAATAGGCTTCTAACCACCTACACAGGGAATGTGAGGTGAATGCTGTCTGTACATGAACCCATAGACATATTCCTCTCCTTCCTAAGGGGTAAACTACCAAGACCGCCAAACTGACAACACCGCCAACACCCAGAATCAACCGTCTCCCAAGCCAATGGCTACTCCACTGCGGTGCACCTGGGGCTGTGCACACCTATCCTTCCTCAAGGCAAATAGGACTGCAGAGCAGGATCACAGGAGAATATGCCCACCACTGATGTGGAACTTTCCTTTCTGACACTTACAAGAAGGAAGCTTCCCAGGAAAGAGATGAAGGATCCACATAAAGATTGGCTAAGAAAAGTTGCAACAACACACGTCCTGAAGTGGGACCCCATGGGACCTGTTCTCCTATGAGGAAGACAACCTAGGAGATGTAGTCATCCAGGAAAAGGCTAGGTCAGCTAGACACCAGCCTGAGGACCCTGCAGCAGGAGCAATCACAGGAATAGCCCTTGCATGACTTTGCTGGCAATGTCTACCATGCCAAAAATTACACCCGCAACTGGAGAACTGGCCCAGGAATATCTGGGAAGTCTTCTGTACCCACCCCCAATGTAAATGTCCACATGAGGACACCACATGTCTCCTCTCTCTGGTTATACCTGGTGTGACCTACAGAAGGTTGCCCATTTTCTATACCCAATCCCTATAACCCTGATCTATCGAAGGAAAAACAGAAAACATAACAATCACAAAGTCCTGGTCTATATTCCTATCCCTGAATTTAGAGGATATGCTACATAATGGGCATAAGCAGAGCAAATGCTGTCTGTACATGAACCCATAGACATATTCCTCTCCTTCCTAAGGGGTAAACTACCAAGATGTTAGAAATGGTTTCATGGAAACCTATTAATGCTGAAACTGCTGCAGCACTTGAGGGAAAACTGTCACTCTTCACCACAAAGTATTCTCACCATGGGAAACCTGCCAAAAGTCTACTCTTCCCAGAGAACAGGAACACGAGTCAATAGAACATAGTTTTCTTCCTCGTGTGATACTTGCCTCCAGCCAGTGCCCCTCAAGAAAGCCCATACCACCAAGAAGAACTACATGTGACAACCAGAACCTGGGAAGAACACATTATCACTGCTGACCTAGCCCACAGATGTAACGTGGCAACCAAAACCAAGTTCTGCATATCACCTAGGTACGTGTGATCTGTTCACAACTCTTTCAATAAGGACAGGAGTGGTGGGAGTATGAAAACAACTGTAACCCCCAGAGGTCCCTGGGGAACTGAAACACAGATACCTTCCCTAGACAGGCTTCCCCACAGGTTTCACACAGATCCATGGAATGATACCACCACCACTCCCACCGCCTTGCCAATGGAATAGCATCCAAATATATGGATGACAGACTGCTAGCCACCTAACAACACCTGACCCTCTGCAAGCAATGGGATTAGTGGCCCCTGTGCTTTGGCACTCTAAAACACACAATGCTACTTCCACCTGCATGCATGTGGACACAGCATCTGTTCCATTACCCATCCACATAAACTGTGTGCCTCACTGTGTCCCACTACAACTTAATCCCACACCAAGCAGACGCACAAATATTATGCAACAATCTCCACAGCGTGGTGGGAAATTGAAACACCAACAGCATTCACTCTTACCAACCTGCAAGATACATCACTGGGCACTAGATTGGGGTATCCATGAGCGCTAATAAACCAAGTATGGATACTATCCCCCAGCACTTGAGAGAATAGGAAACCAGTGTGCATAGCCTGCTTATGTCTGCCTCTGATACTACCCAGAAACCTGAGAAACACCATCCCTCCTGTAATACAAAAAAGTGAGCCAGTGACTGCCCAGGAAGAGGAATGGGCTAGTGTTGTATTCCTGACCAGAACAAACTGTCTCTCATGAGAGCAAGGAACATGACCTTAAGAACCACCCTGGGATCAAAGAGGCAAGGCAAGACTCACTCTTCCTGTGCTGAATGCACACTCACCAACCCCTCACCACGGGAAGGTCAGGGCTTACCTCCTCTCACCGACTCTGCTCTTCCTTCAGGGCCATGTCCTCAACTTGAAATGGAGAACTACCCAGTAACTCCTGATTGCTCTGGCAGCACCATGTCCCAAGCCCTGATAAACACAATGCAGGAAGACACTTGAATGCATGGAAGCCATCTCTCTCTCTTTCCATCCCTCTCTATCACCCTTCTTTCTCAATCTCTTTGTGTCTCTGCCATATCACGTTGGAAACATGTGCTGGACCTCAGTTCGATGAGGACGACGGTATAGAGTTGTCACTCATTTTGTTCAGCTTTCCAAGGAATGCATATCTGGAAGTCATCATCGATCCATGCACAGTTTTTACCACTGGCCAAGAGGCAAATGAGCCTGCTGAGGAACAGGCACGCTTACCTGCCAAAAAATCCAACAGCTCACAAGAAGCCATGACACAGCTGTTCATGAGCTTTCTCCCATATTTGCAGACCCCATAATACAAAGCTCTCCCATAGGACCACTGGCATTCCTTCCATTGCAACATCATCTGCAATATAAAGAGGGAACACATGTCCATTTGAGAACATCAGATAGGAACACAGGGCCAAAGGGTAGGGACATTAAAGCCCCTGCACTAAAACCTCCCTCAGAGCTTCCTGAACTTCTCCATCTCTTGTGGACATCTGCATGGGAATTCATGGGGCTGCAGCTCCTCATCACATGTCAACAGGGCCTGCATCAGCACTTTCAAGAGCACCGCCAAGGAAAAATCTTCTTGGCTCATGGAGGTTGTCACCTCTTATGCAAAGCCCTACTCTGACCCATCATAAGAGAAAAACTCCAGTGGGACTATTGCACAGAAGTAGTTTCAAGGAAAACCTCCCCCCTATGCCACAAAGGCTTATTTCCTGTGGGCCTAGAAGCATTTGGCAGTGTGGTACCATGCCCTATTGATCACTCAGGAGCAATGCTGAAGCACAAATCTACTACACCCTTGGTGCCTTCCTCACAAGGGAAACTCAGCAACCCACAGAAAAGGTACACATATTCAAACTGACTGGGCTTCTCTGCCTAAAGGCCCAGAACATGGTTTAGCCTCTGCACTGTACTCTGCATTCCAACACCACCTTGGAGTCCAGAGTGGATCCATCCCCAGCACCTCTATCCTACCACATGCCGGTCGTTCTGTCACACAGAAGAGTAACAGGACTGAATGGCAAAAGACCCCTCAGAAGGAAGAAGGGAGGTCTGTCCACATAGAGACCTTGCGGGTCTACATGCCACTGAAATTGTCACATGGACACCTGACATGGTAAACTCTCCTGGACCACAACTTCCTTAATCTGTGTATGCTCTAGGAAGGCAATGGCTCCAGAAATGAACACATAATCCCCTTAAGATCCTATGGAAAAAGGGAACAAAAATTACTGGCCCGCAATTTACCTGACCTTGGCTGAGAGCAACCCTGGGCCTACATTGATACTGTAGGTGTCACCAGCAGTGAAAATTAGCAGTGGGGGTCTGGTAGGGGTACCTTCAAGAAAATGCGGCAATCCGGGGAACTTCGCCTCCCCTGTGGACAGGGTATCACATTTCCACCCCTATACCACTCCAACACAGCCTGCCCCATGATATGGGCAATATCCAACGCCCAAAGCAGACACACATCGGTCCCCATGGAGGGCTAGCAAATTGCACACATTGAACTCTTCCCTCCATCATGCTAGAATAAATAGCTGCCCTGGAATTTGTGTGATCACAGTGCACATGAAAGCAAAACATGGACACCTTCTAAAGATTCCCATTAACAACAAAATTCACTGGCCCCAACCTACCCATCACCACCTGACATGTATTCTACACAATCATCACAGCCACTCCAATATAATTCCCCAAAACAAAGCTGAGACTAAGGACCACTGACCTGTACCCTTGGGCTCTAAGCTTGACCACAATAAACCACTTTCCACTGAGGCATGAGGGGCTTAAGTGGTACTACTACACTAACCACCCTGTATGCTCAGAGGCAGGCTACTGCCTATCCCTGACAATGCCGTATGCTCAGTAAAGTGCTGCCTACCTCTGACAGTGCCACATGTACACTCAACTAACCACTGCTGATAGGAAGCGTGCTTCCCCTCTCTGCCAGGAAAACAGTCCTAAGACCAGGCTGTCCCATCACCGGGAGGATGCCAAATGCACTGATGATCACCTTCCTACGACATGGACCGTATCGATGCCCAGAGAGACCCCATGGTGCCACCCACATGAAAAAGTGGAGGTCATCCCTCCTTCTCCATTCCCTGGTGGAGCCACATGCTGAATCTCATTTTGATGAGGATGACGGTATAGAGTTTTCACCCATTTTGTTCAGCTTTCCAAAGAATGTTTCTTTGGAGTCATCATAGATCCACGCACGTTCCGTGCCCTGGAATATTAGGATATTTATTGTGTAGGTAAAAGAGTCCCTTACTTTCATAATTGCTTGTTCACTTTGCCACGCTGTAGGCATTCAAGGACTCTCTGATATTTCCTATTAGTAGACATCAGCCACTTTGTCTCCACCTGGCCTTTGGTGTTTCTGCTGTGACTCGCAACCTATTGGGGCAGAGGAAACATATGGCTGCTTCAGAAGGTAGAGAGGTTCACACATCCCAAGGGCCTTAGCATTTGATCACCCACCCTTTAGGTATATCTCCTATCTGTCTTTATTTCCTTGGCTTCCCCCAGTTCATGCGAGGAGAAACATAGGCACACTGGCCTTATGCATATCACCTTCCCACCCATCTCCAGTGCATTTCCCCACAAAACACCACTGAGGATTGGACTCCTTTGCTTTGGTGTCATCAAGATCACTCAATATAACCCTGGATGCCTGAGCAGCTGTTCAGGAGGTCTTTGAACTCTGCCTGGATTGGAAGAAGCCCGAGACTATCACCACCCGCCAACCGAAAAGCTATAGCTTGGGCTGGAAGTCCAAAAGACCATGCTCAGACAATGTCCCATACTTCATGCTCACAACACACTCCAGATGACATGGGTACCCAGATGTGGGGGCCCTCCTCAGGGGCCAGCACAAGAAGGAAAATCAGTAAGACCACCATGACTTGTGTGAGCTATCAGTAAATCCACCAGCAATTCCACTTGATGAAGGAAAACCAACACTACCTTCCCAATTCCTACCCCTGAGTTTGAATCCCAATGTGGCCTGTGCCTTAACCCTTACACAGTGTCCTCCCCCTTTTCCCAGGGAGAAACAAGCCAGGTATCATAAATGTTTCTACAGAAACAGTTTATGGCTGAAACTGCTTCAGCAGAAAAGGGAAACAATTCCCTCTTCACCACAAAGTATTAACACCATGCCGATCTCGCCAAAAGTCGGTTCTACCAAGAGGTCAGGATCACGAGTCAACAGAACTTTTCTTTCTTGTGTGATACTTGCTTCCCTCCAGTGCCTCTCACGAACACCCATACCACCAAGGGACAGCTGCAACTGAAACCCAGAGCCTGGGAAGAACACCCATAGCTGGACACCTTGCCCACAGATACTGCCTGGTGATCAAAAACATGTCCCAGATTTGACCTGGACATGAGTGATCCGCTCCTGACTGTTTCACCAAGGACACCAATGACAGGACTGTAAAAACAAACATAAACCCAAGAGGGCCCTGGGGAACTGAAACATAGACACCTTCCCAGGATGGAACTCCCCACAGGTTTAACACAGATCCATAGAATGTCATCCTCTTCCCTCTGGAATACCATCCACGTGACCGAATGATAGCCAGCCAGCCACCTAACTACAACCCCCCATCAGCAACCAACGGGATTAGTGGTCCCCTTGCTTTGGAGCTCTGAAAAAAAAAAAAAAACCTACTTGGAAGGCAAGTGCTTGCCAGTTTTATACTCAAATTCCACCTGCATGCACATGGACACATCTTCTCTTGGCCATCCCCACAAACTTCATGAGCCTCCTTGGGCCCCACAATGACCCAACCCCACACAGGCAGACTCACAAATGCTACACACACCAATCTCCACACTGCGATGGGAAGTTGACAAAACCACAGCACCCAGCCTTCTCAACCTACAGAAAACATCGCTGGGTACTGCACTCGGAGGTCCCCATGCATGGAGAACCCAAATGCATTCACCATCCCCCAGAATATCACCAAATGGGAAACCAGTGTGGATAGCCTGCTCATGACAGCCTGCCACTAGTACTGCCTGGTCACTCGAGAAACACTATCCCTCTTATCCTACAGGGAAAGGAGCCAATAACTGCCCAGGCGTGGCCTAGTGTTCTATTCCTGACCAGAACAAACTGTCTCCCATGGGGGAGAAAGGAGCATGACCTCAAGAATCACCCTGGTCACAGAGAGGCAAGGGAAGGTTCTCTCTTCCCTGCTGAATGCACACTTGCCAATCCCTTACCATGGGAGGGTCAGGGCTCACCTCTTGTCACCAACTGTACTTATCTTCCTGGGCTATGTCCTCAACTGGAAATAGCATAATATCCAGGCACTCCCCATTGCTCTGGCAATGTCTCCCAAGCCCTGATAAACACAATGCTGGAAACCACATGAATAGCATGGAAGCCATCCCTCTCTATTTCTATCCCTCTCACTATCTCTTATTATGTGTCTGCTATATCACGTTGGAAACATGAGCTGGACCTCAGTTTGATGAGGACAATAGTATAGAATCAATTTGTTCAGCTTTCCAAGTAGGCATATCTGGAAGGTATCATCCCTCCATGCAGTTTTTGACCCTGGCCAAGAGGCAAATGCACCTGCTGAGGAACAGGCTCACTTACCTTCAAAAGAACTCCATCAGCACATGAAAGGCTGCACTACACAGGTGTCCATGCGCTTCCTCCCATTTCTGAGGATCCCCAAATCCAAAGGTCTCCCCTGATGACCACTGGCATTCCTCTGTTGCAACAGCATCTGCGATGTAAACAGGGAACACATGTCTGCTTGATGTAAAGAGGGAACACTGTCTTTATACAACATGGACCACATTCAATGCCCAGAACGACTCCATGGTGCCACCCATGTAAACAGGTGGTGGTCATCCCTCCCTCTCTATTCCCTGGTGGAGCCACATGCAGGACCTCAGTTCGATGAAGATGACGGTATAGAGTTTTCACTCATTTTGTTCAGCTTTCCAAGGAATGTTTCTTTGGAGTCATCATCGATCCACGCACGTTATGCGGCCTGGAATATTAGGAAAGTCATTGTGTTGGGAAAAGAGCCCCTTACCTTCACGATCGCTTCATCACATTGTGACATTGCAGGTATTCAAGGGCTCCCTGATGTTTCCCATTAGTGCACATCACCCACTTAGTTTCCACCTGGCCTTCTGCTGTGACTCACCACCTGTCGGTGCAGAGGAAAACACACGACTACTTCAGAAGCAGGGCAGGTGTACATGTCCCAAGGGTCTTAGCATTTCCTCATCCACCCTTTAGGTATATCTCCTATCTGTCTCTATTTCCTTGGCTTCCCCCAGTTCACGTGAAGAGAAACATGCATGCTGGCCTTACGCATATGAGCTTTGTACCCATCTCCAGAGCAGTGTCCCACAAAACACCACTGAGGGTTGAACTCCTTGCGTCGGTGTCAGCAAGGTCACTCAATCTACCCCTGGATGCCTGAGCAGCTGAGCAGAAGGTCTTTGACCTCTGCCTGGATTGGAATAAGCCTGAGACTATCACCCCCCAACCCTAACAAATTGTTACAACTTGGACTGGAAGTTCAAAAGACGGAGCTCAGACAATCCACATACTTCTTACTCACAATGCACTCCACATGACATGGCTACACATATGTGGGGGCCCTCCTCAGGGGCCAGCACCCAGAGAAATATGAGCAAGACACTGGGACATAAGCAAGCTATCAGTAAGTCCATCAGAAACTTGATGAGGGAAAACCAAAACTACCTTCCCAATTCCTAACCCCGAGCACAAATCCCTATGTGGCCTGTGCCTTAACCCTTACATGGTGTCCTTCCCCCACATCCAGGGGGAAACAAGCCAGGTCTCAGAAATGTTTCCATGGAAACAGGATATGGCTGAAACTGCTTTGGGAGAAGAGGGGAACGTGTCCCTGTTCACCACAAAGTATTAACACCACGCAAATCTTGCCAAAATTCTGGTCTTCCAAGAGGTTTGGATCATGAGTCAACAGAACTTAGTTTTATTCCTTGTGTGATACTTGCCTCCACTCAATGCCTCTCATGAATGCCCCTACCACCAAGTATCACCTCCTACTGAAACCCACAACCTAAGAAGAACATCCATAGCTGGTGACCTTACCCACAGATGCAGTCTGGCAATCAAAAACACATACCAGATTTGCCCTGGGCACATGTGATCCACTCCTGACTGTTTCACCAAGGATACCAATGGCAGGAATATGAAAACAAATGTAACCCAAAGAGGGCCTTCCATAAGCAAGCCCCCCATGCTTAAGCATGGTAGTTTAGTCTCATGTGCTCCCCAAGGAATATGGCTCTAAGATGGATTCTCCTAATTTTAGGAACATGCTCAGGCCTGCTTTAAAACAGGAAGTTACATGTTCACAAATAGGAATGTGCCAGAAGGTCTCGCTGGGTTGTAGCTGCAGATAACACTTGCTAAAGCACTGAGCTGCTATATCCTGTTCTCTCCCACACTTACACAACAGCAGTTAGTTATAGCTTGAGGAAATGGGCAAACAAATAACATCCTGGCGCTTTCGAGGTTAAGACTGAAGTAAAAATGCTCCTTTGAACTGTGTATGTGCTCAGCAGCAGTTTGTGCTGATGTGGAGTTTTTAATGGCAGTTTTAACATTTCACCTTGTTTCACTTCTTTTTGCTATTTTTAACTTCTATTGAATAAGTTTATAAGGAGCCTAATAAACTTGGGTATTTGCTAAGTGCCTGATTGAGCCTCAGTCTGCCCTTTTCAATCCAATTATTTTGTCAGCATTGGCTTTTCTCTGCATCACTAAGCAAGTGGTTTCATGGAACATCTTCAGCCCTGGGGAAATGAAACATGGACACATATCCAGGACGGGTCTCCCAATAGGTTTCAACAGATCCATGGAATATCATCTTCCTCCCATAGGAATAGCATCCATGTGTATGGATGATAGCCAGCCAGTCACCTAACAACACTGCCCGCCTCAGGAATAAACAGTATTAGTGGCTCCCTTGCTTTGGGACTCTAAAAAACACAACCTTACTGGCAAGGCAAGTGTTTGCCAGTTCTACACTCAAATTCCATCTGCATGCACATGGACACAGCATCTCTTGGACAGCCCCACAAAGATTGCGAGGCTCCCTGGGACCCTCCACAAACCAATGCCATACAGGAAGACTCAGTGTTGCTACACACCAAACTCCACAGTGTAGTGGGAAGTTGGCACACCCACAGTACACACCCTGTCCAATCTGCACTGGACTTGGGTATCCCCATTCTCTGGGAATCCAAGTGCAGTCACCATCCCCTGGTACCTCACCAGAAAGGAAACCAGTGTGGATAGACTGCTAGTGACAGCCTGCCACTGGTACTGCCCAATCACCCAAGAAACACTATTCCCCCTGTCCTACAGGGAAATGAGCCAATAATTGCCCAGGCGTGGCATAGTCTTATATTCTTGACCAGAAAAAACTGTCTCCCATAGGGTAGCAAGGAGCATGACCTCAAGAACCACCTTAGGCTCAAAGAGACAAGGTAAGATTCACTCTTCCTGTGCTGAATTCACACTCGTTAACCCCTCAACATGGGAGGGTCTGGGCTCAATTCCTGTCACCAACTCTACTCTTCCTTTTGGGCCATGTCCTCAACTGGAAATGGTGAAATACCCAGTGACTCCCCATTGCTCTGGCACCACCATGTCCCCAGACCTGATAAACACAATACTAGAAGCCACATGAATGAATGGAAGCCATCCCTTTCTACTTCTATCCCTCTCACTCTCTCTCTCTGTGTTTCTATTTCTGCTATATCACGTTGGAAACACGTGCAGGACCTCAGTTCGATGAGGACGATGGTATAGAGTTGTCACTCATTTTGTTCAGCTTTCCAAGGAAGCATATCTGGAAGGCATCATCCATCCATGCATTTTTTGCTCCTCACAAAGAGGCAGAAGTGCCTACTGAGGAACAGCCTTGCTTACTTTCACAAAAACTCCAACAGTACACAAAAGGCCCCACGACACAGCTGTCTGTGAGTTTCTTCCCATATCCAGGGACCCCACGATCCAAAGGGATACCCTGAGGACCACTGGCATAGCTCTGTTGCAACAGCATCTGTGATGTAAAGAGGGAACAAATATCTACTTGAGAACATCAGACAGGAACACAGGTCAAAAGTATCGGGACATTCAAGCCCCTGATCTAAAACCTCCCTCAGAACATTTTCCAGCTCTATCCATAGCAAAGTATCACAAGAATAAAAGAAAAAGTATCCAATGTACACAGCCCTATTATGAAAATAATTTATAGCTTTCATATGAAAGCTATAACCTAATTATAGCCTAAGAATATGGGGAGTGGAAGGGGGTGGATGGGTGGAGGGAGGGAGATTGGTGGGATCACCTCTGGTTTATCTTACAAGAGTATAAGTGAATCTTTCTAAAAGAATATAAACATCTTGGGCGGCTCTTGTGGCTCAAAGGGGTAGGGTGCCGGCCCCATATGCTGGAGGTGGTGGGTTCAAACCCAGCCCCAGCCAAAAACTGCAAAAAAAAAAAAAAAACCAAAAACTGAATACTATTAAACAGAATAAAAAAAAAAGAATATAAACATCTTAACACAATAACTAAGAAATGACATAAAGGCTATGTTAACCAGTTTGATGAAAATATTTCAAATTGTATATGAAAACACCACACTCTATGCCATGATTACATTAATGTACACAGATATCATTTAATAAAAAAAAAATAATATAAAATAAAAAAATAGAATCTCCCTCAGAGTTTCCAGAACTTCACCATCTCCTGTGGACACCTGCATGGAAGTGCATGGGGCTACAGCTCCCTGTCACATACCAACAGGGCATGCATAAGCACTTTCAACAGTACAACCAGGGAAAAATCTTCTTAGCACATGGAGGTTGTCACCCCTTATGCAACACCCTCCTCTGACCCATCGCAAGACAAAAACTCCAGTGGGATTATTGTGCAGAAATAGTTTCAAAGAAAACCTCCCCCCCCCCCCGCTCCTCCACACAATGGCTCATTTCCTGTGGGCCTAGAAGCATTGGGAAGGGTGGTACCATGCCATATTGATCCCATAGGAGCAATGTTGAAGCACAAATCTACTGCATTCCTCACAGGGGAAACTCAGCATCCCACAAAGAGGCACACATGCTAAAACTGACAGGGCTTCTCCACCTAAAGGCCCAGAACATGCTCCTTTCTCAGGACTGGATTCTGCATCCCACCACCACTTTGGAGTCCAGAGCAGATAGAGGGGCACCTCTATCCTACCATGCACAGGCAGTTCTGTCACACAGAAGAACAGCAGGACTAACTGGCAAATGTCCCCCTTGAAGGAAGAAGGGAGGTCTTTCCACATAGAGACCTTACAGGTCTACATGCCCATGAAGATATCACGTGGACACCTGACGTCATAAACTCTCCTAGACCACAACAGCCCTGAGCTGTGCATGCTCTAGGAAGACAGCAGCCCCAGAAATCAAAACATCATACCCTCAAGATCCAATGGAAAAAGGAAATAAGAATCACTGGCCTACAACGAACTCAACCTTGGCTGAGAGCACTTCTGGGAGTAGGCTAAGACTGCATTGCTGCCAGCAGAGAAAATTAGTAGTCAGGGTCTGGTAGGTGTTCCTTCAGGAAACCAAGGAAATGCAGGAAACTTAGCCTCCACTGTTGACAGGGTATAACATTTCCACCCGTGCACCCCTGCTCTGACACAGCCTGCCCTACTATATGGGAATATCCAGTGGCATGCTTCCCACTCTGCCAGGAACATAGTCCTAAAACCAGTCCGTCCCATCCCCTGGGTGCTGCCAAATGCACTGAAGATTGCCTAGACAAACATGGACCATATTCAATGCCCAAAGGGATCCCAAGGTACCTCCCACGTAAATAGGCAGAGGTCATCCCTCCCTCTCTATTCCCTGGTGGAGCCACGTGCAGGACCTCAGTTAGAGGAGGATGACGGTATAGAGTTTTCACTCATTTTGTTCAGCTTTTCAAGGAATGTTTCTTTGGAGTCATCATCAATCCTTGCATGTTCTGCGGCCTTGAATATTAGGAAAGTCATTGTGTTGGAAAAAGAGCCCCTTACTTTCACGATCGCTTCATCACATTGTGACACTGCAGGTATTCAAGGGCTCCCTGATGTTTCACAGAGTGCACATCAGTCTCTTGGTTTCCAAATGGCCTTCTGCTATGACTTGATACCTGTTGGAGCAGAGGAAACACATGATTATTTCAGAAAGGGAGCAGGTGCACACATCCCAAGGGCCTTAGCGTTATTGCAATCAGCCTTTAGGTATATCTCCTATCTATTTCTATTTCCTTGGCTTATCCCAGTTCATGTGAGAAGATATATGCACAGTGGTGTTACACATATAAGCTCATACCCGTCTCCAGTGCTTTGGCCAACAAAACACCAAAACACCACTCAGTCTTGGACTCCTTGATTGGTGTCAGCAAGGTCACTCAATCTACCTCTGGATGCCTGAGCAGCTAAGCAAGAGGTCTTTGACCTCCAGCTGTACTAGAATAAACCTGAGAGTATCACCACATCCCAAGCAAAGCGCAACACCTTGAGCTGGGATTCCAAAAGAGCATGCCCAGACAATGACTCGTACTTCTTGCTAACAACACACTCCATGTAAAATGGCTACTCTGATGTGGAGACCCTCCTCAGAGGCTAGCACCCAGAGGAGTATCAGCAAGACCACCGTGACACATGCAAGCTGTCAGTACGTCGGCCAGGAATTTGATGAGGGAAAACCAACACTACCTTTCCAAATCCTAAACCGGACCGTGAATTCCAATGTGGCCTGTGCCTTAACCCTTACACAGTGTCCTCCCCCCTTTCCCGGGGGGAAACAGGCCAGGTCTCAGAAATGTTTCCGTGGAAACAGGATATGGCTTAAACTGCTTCGGCAGAAGATAGAAATGTGTCCCTCCGCACCACAAAGTATTAACACCATACCAGTATCGCCAAAAGTCTGCTCTACCAAGAGGTCAGGATCATGAGTCAACAGAACTTATTTTTCCTTCTCGTGTGATACTTGACTCCACCAAGTGCCACTCAGGAACGCCCATACCACCAAGGGCCACCTCCAGCTGAAACCCACAGCCCAGGAAGAACACCTAGCTGGCAACCCTGCCCACAGATGCAGTCTGGTGATCAAAAACATACCCAGATTTGACCTGGGCATGTGTCATCTGCTCCTGACTGTTTCACCAAGGACACCAACAGCAGGAATGTGAAAACAAACGTAACCCCAAGAGGGGAATTGAATCGTGCATGCCTTCCCAGGATGGGCCTCCCACAGGTTTCACACAGATCCATGAAATGTCATCCTCCTCCCACCAGAACAGCATCCATGTGTAAGGGATGACAAACAGCCAGCCACCTAACAACCTCCCTTCAGCAACCAATGGGATTAGTAGCCCACTTGCTTTAGGCCTCTAAGAAATACAACCGTACTTGGAAGGCAAGTGTTTGCCAGTTGTACCCTCGAATTCCACCTACACACACGTGGACACAGCGTCTCTTGGCTATCCCCACAAACATCATGAGACTCGCTGTGCCTCACCACGACCCAATCCATACAGGCAGAATCAGTATTGCTAGGCACCAAACTCCACGGTGGGCTGCCAAGCTGACACACTCACATCAGGCATCCTTCCCAACCTGCATGAGACATCGCTGGGTACTAGACCTGGGTGTCACTGTGCACCGGAAAACCAAATGCGTTCAACTTTTCCCAGTACCTCCCTGGACAGGAACAAATGGGGATAGCCTGCTCGTGACAGCCTACCACTGGTACTGTCCGGTTACCAAAAAAATACCATCCCCCCTGCCCTACAGGAAAATGAGCCAATGACTGCCCAGGCATGGCATAGTGTTCTATCCCTGACCAGAACAAACTGTCTCCCATGGGGGAACAAGGAGCATGACCTCAAGAACCACCCTGGGCTCAAAAAGGAAGGTTAGATTCACTGCTCTTGTGAAGAAGGCACACTCGCTAAGCCCACACCAGGGGAGGGCCTGGGCTCACCTCCTGTCACCGACTCTACTCTTCCTTCTGGGCCATGTCCTCAAATGGAAATGGCAAACTACTCAGTGACTCCCCATAGCACTGGCAGCACCGTGTGCCAAGCCCTGATGAACACGATGCTGGAAGCCAGATGAATGCATGGAAGACATCCC
>CAUYQV010099189.1:0-33769 GCA_963574575.1 Galagoides demidoff | reverse complement strand
TAACAAGGGTACAAGTGAACTTTTCTAGAACTAGAATATAAATGTGTTGATACAATGATTAAGCAAATGACATGAAATTTATGTTAACCAGCTTGATGAAAGTGTTTCAAATTGTATATGAAAACAGCACAATGTACCCCAGGTTTGCATTAATGTATACAGATATCAATTAATAAAAAAAAAAAAAGAATGGACAAACTATCGACATAACATCATGCATGAACCTTACAAGTATAATGTTAAACCAAAAGAATACATCTATATGTATTGCATTACATATAATTTAAAACAGGTAAAATCAATACCTGATGACAGAAGTCCAGAGAGTAACAACCTTTAGGGCTGGGGTAGAGGAGTCTGGGTTTAGATCAGGGTTAGTGATGGGAAGGAGCAATAAGGGAGGCCTCTGATGCTGGTCATGTTCTATTTCTCGTTCTGGGACAAAGTGACATGGTGTGCCATTTTTGGAAAATTCATCAAGCTGTGAACTTAAGACTTCTGTTCCCCTCTGCATGAATGCTATATTCAATTAAAAACCTACTGTTAAAATTTCGGCTCTCAATTTGTGGGGTAAAAAGAAGTAAAGTATATAGTTTATCATATGACAATAAGTGCCATTTAAAAAATTGAAGCAAGAAAAGGGAACAGTGAGTGCCAGGGTACATAGAGGAATGTAGAAGGGGATTTACAACTTTAAAGGGCCAAGGAAGGCTAAATGAAAAAGTGACATTTAATTAGAAACTTGAAAATGGTGTAGGGGTAAGCCATGCAGCTTTCTAGAGGACCGTGCACAGGGTACATAGTTCAACCTATGCTTGTGCACTACAATTTATACAACTTTCCACCTTCCTTTCTTTCCTTAGTGGAATTATAGCAATCTAGATCATTATGGTACTTATGGAAAGGTGTTTCCCCACGTGTACACACAACAGAGCAAGACTAAGCCCTTGAAGAATGGGAGTCGTCGAGCCCTTGAAGAAAGAGGTGGCAAGCTGAACCAAAGTCAAAGGGGTGAGTCTACCCAGACTAGAAAGAAACTGGTCCCAGCAAGATCAAGGAGAAAGGTGAAAGGGGAATTCTTCATTTTCACTCAGCCA
The DNA here is from genome assembly GCA_963574575.1 of Galagoides demidoff. Lineage (NCBI taxonomy): Eukaryota > Metazoa > Chordata > Mammalia > Primates > Galagidae > Galagoides > Galagoides demidoff. Next base: position 32,672 of record CAUYQV010099189.1, on the reverse strand, counting down.
CTCACTCTAGAAGGCGTGTCTAACCTGAGGCCACAGGGATGCATGCTGGTTTTGTGAGTTTTATTTTTTGCTTATCTGTGGTGTCAGATATTGTAAAAAGTACACACACACCTTTGTGTTGCTAATTAGCTTTCATTCAAGCTTGTGTATTTAATGTGTGGCCCGAGGCACCTTTTACTCCTCCAGTGTGCAGCAGAGAAAAACAACAAGGTTGGACACCCTGCAGGAGAAATCAAAAGTTAGACAATCACCAATCCCCTTGCTTCACGTACACACACGCATACACCATTTTTTCATTGATCAAGGATTACCACCCATCTGAGGAAAATGTCTAACAAAACAGTAATAAAAACTACAAACAAAATGCCTTTTAAATAAAGCATATGGAAGACACAGACAATAAAAATAGAAAAAAAAATTTCTAAATAAAAATAACTTCAGACAGATAAGAGAAGATATTACATGCTTGAAAGAGCAGATGGTATTTAAAGGAGAGGGGATGACAGAATCGTCTATTAACACAGGTGAGTTTCTTAGACTACAAATGGGACCTCAGGACAGATAGGGAGGCTCCTGACTAGACTTCAGGACGCAGCCTCGTGACCGTATTGGGCCCAGAGCTGTGTGGGACCCAGAGTAGCACTGTCCAAATGGGTGATCACAAACTACATATCTCCACTGAGTCCTCGAAATGTGGCCTGTCCAAGTGAAGAGGTGCTGGAAGGGTAAAATCTACACTGAATTTCAAAGTTTTAACTGAAAAAAACTTGTAAATATCTCATCAATATTTTTTATAGGTAATACATTTTTAAATGATAATATTTAAATATACTGGATTATGTAAAATGGACTATCAAAATTAATTTCATCTGTTTCTTTTTACTTTGTTACTGTGACTTCTGGAAAACATAAAACTTCACGGGTGGCTCGTGTGTAGCTCATGAGGACATGTAAATCATTCTTGTGTCCTCTAGAAAGCCTATAGCATAGGAAACCTTCCATAGTAATATTTTCACAGCATTAGCCTCCAAGTAAGTCTTTGAAATGTGAGGCAAGGTGGGGAGTCAATTCAAGTAACATGCTGGGGTGTCCAACCTTTTGGCTTCTCTGGGCCACATTTGAAGAAGAATTGTCTTGGGCCACACATCATATACACGAACACTAACAAAAGCTGACAAGAAAGAAAAAAAGATCTGTGCATAATTTTCGTGATATCTGCCACCACAGATAAGCAAAAAAGTGCATGTGTAATCTGTGGATAGCAGGTTGGACACCCAGTATTTTTGGTATCTTTTATTACTAAAGTTTATTCCTCCCATACTTTGTTAGAATGCAAACATCAATTTAATCACCAGCCATAATAATATCAATTGCTATGATCATAGAGATTTCAAAAATCAAGAAAGGAAGGTATCTACTGCTTTCTCTTTTAAAGAGTGCCCTCTAGCGCTCATATGATATTATTAGAACACAGTAAATGCATTTGTCCTCAAAGATTAGCTTTACAATAAGTTAAAAATAAATTGACCTATGAATCTGCACATAATGAAAAAAGTAAAAACTAAATTCTTCAGATAACTAAAATATTGGCCTCAAGTGAGCCTCCTCATGCAAGGAGGTTGAAAAGAAAATATCCTTCAGTATAATTTTTAAAATATCAATAAACATTTTGTTTTATAAAAATGAGCAAACTTGCAGCCTAATTTGCCACCAATATTACTCCAAAGAGACTCAAATAAACAACCTGATCACTAGATTCATCAAAGGAATTGATGGAGCGAGGATATAGACTGATTCAGGAAAATACTGACGAATATTTCTATAGAATATACAAATGTTTCAGGTACTTTGGATTTTTACAGATCAGAACAGAGGATAAACAGCCAGTACCCCCAAACTAGCAAAAGAAAAATAATGTTAGGCCTGGCTAGGGAATTTTTGGAAAATAAGAAAAGGTATAGTCCTGGTGAGTGATTCCTGGTACCAGAGAAAGACTCCAGAAGTAAACACGAGAAGCCCCTGGTAACAGGCTTACCATGAGGCATCTGAGTCAGTAAAGTGTCTGCAGAGAACTAGGTCTGAAAACGAACATTGCATGTATTCACATTTTTCCCATCTCATTCTTCCTGGACTCAGACAATCTTCCTGCCTCAGCCTCGCAAGTAATAAACTTTAAAATTCTCATCTCATTTATGCTCCTACCTTCTAGTTTAATATTTAAATATGTCATTAACAGTTGGGTAAGCATGAGTATCCATACCAGTAAACAATTCTTAAAGGGCAACAAGATGTGTTTTCCCCAAATAAGAGTATGAGTAGAACTCATAAATCTAGAGTAGAACTCCTTAACTCCAGAAATACATGGACAAGAAAGCACCACCTAGTGGTGAAAAGAATTACTCCAGATGACCAGCTACCATTGATGGTAAGATCGAAGTTACCTGTGAAAATTCAAATCATGGACAGCTCTGGTTCAGGACCCAATTTCATTAATAAATGCAATAATCACGTAGCTATTAAATCAAGGGTAATGTTGGTTTTAAGATAAATATTAAGACTTCATGGTCATTAGGACAGACCAGGCTGTTTAACACCCCTGGGTGAACCTCTTAGAGCTGAGGACCTCAGGCCGTGGGTCACAGACCAGAACCAGTCTGTGGCCTGATAGGAACTGTTCTGCACAGAAGGAGGTGGGGGCTGGGTGAGCAAGCAAAGCTTCATCTGCATTTACAGCCACTCCCCACTGCTCACATCACCCCCTGAGCTCTGCCTAGATTCTCATAGGACTGTGAACCTTCCTGTAAATGGTGCACGGAGGGATCCAGGTTGTGGGTTCCACATGAGAATGTAATGCCTGAGGATCTGAGGTGGAGCTGAGGCAGTGATGATTGCGCTGGGACCATCCAGTTGCAGGAAAACAAGCTCAGGGTTCCCACTGATTCTACATTATGGTGAATTATATACTACAATGTATTAATAATAGAAATAAAGTGCACAAGAAATGTAAAGTGCCTGAATCATCCCTAAACCATCCCTCCCGCCCCTGGTCCATGGAAAAATTATCTTCCATGAAACCAGTCCCTGGTGCCAAAAAAGGTTGGGGACAGCTGTCTTAAAACATGCAGTGGAGGAAGTCAATGCTGCATCCAGCAGTCACTCTGCCACGTGTGTTGGGCACATATACGTAAGTTGCATCTCATTTAACTCTCATAGCGACCAGTAAGAAAGCTGTTTAAATTGCCACTGTACAGATGAGAAAACTGATACTCAGATATTAAATAACTTATCTTGAGTAATACAGACATTATGTAACAGAGTCAACATCTCATCTATTCCTCGTCTATTAGTGGGTCCTTAAGGGTAAAAGAGGGGGGAAAAAAGTAACCTGATAGGTGAAGAGTATACAGAGTCACTGAGCACTTAGCTTAGGCCACATATAACTGACTCCAACATGGGAAAGAGGCATGTGCTAATTATAAGACAGATAATCCCTCAGACTTTGGGATTAACAGGCTGTTGTCGACAAGGAAACATATTAGTCTGTTTTCTGTTTCTTCTAAAACAATCCCTAAAAGTGGATAATTTATAAAGAAAAGAAATGTATTTCTGACAGTTATGGAGGCTGAGAAGTTGTAGGTCAAGGGGCTGCATCTGGTGAGAGCCTTCTTACCAGTGGGGACTCTGTAAAGGGTCCTGAGGTGGCGTAAGGCATCCCTGGCCAAGGGGTTAAGTATGCTACCATACTAGCTTGGATCTCCGTCCTCCTCTTGTTATAAAGCCACCACTTCCCCCATGACAACTCAAATCATCTGTAAGGCCAGAACCTTTGTGATCCAATCATTTCCCAAATGCTCTTCCTCTCAATAGTGCCACATTGGGGATTAAGGGCCAGTAAGTTTTGGAAGGACATTCAAACTGTAACAGAACCCATCTTAGTTAAAAAGTTGGCGAAGTGTAATAAAAACATCACGGACTTTGGTGTCAGGCCTAAGTACAAAGCAGGGTTAACAAACTAGTATTAACTGAGTGCCTCCTGTTTGTCAGAACACAGTGCTGGGGCTGGGGACACCAGGGGTCCATGGCAGACATATCCTGCTCTCACAGAGCCTACTGTCCTATCCTCAGCCTCACAGAGAAGTTGACAGGCAACAGGTTCTTCTGTCACACTAGCAGAGGCTACTTAATCTGTAACCTATTTAGGACAAATATCTTTTTCTAGATATGAAAAAAAAATGTTTAAAGACAATCCCTTCACAATGAGCGAGGCCTCTGTAAATTATTCATCCTAACTTTCAAAAGTTTCTCATCTCTCTCAGACACACACATGCACGACTGAGATAAATACAGTGTGCATGAAACTGGAGTTTGCATTCAAACTGCTGCTTTCCAGCAGACACGCTCTTTGCAACAAGATTCAATTCAAGTCCACACATCTTTATAGAATTAGATCAATCTCATCTTAAGAATTGAAGGATGTAACAAATAGATGATACCATAGCTCAATGAGACAGGACAAGACTTTGGAGTAAAAAAGAGAGACTGTTATTGAAAATCCAGGCCTGTGGTAACTGATTAATAAATTATTTGGATCATCAAAAAAATAGGTAAGAAGAAAATAAAACCTGGGTGGGAGAATCAATCATCAAAGTGGGTCCCCCTCTTCTTTTTTTCCTCCTTCCTAAATAATTCTAAAGTCATAGGTGGGGCCAAGGATAGTAGGTGTCTGTGTTGGGGTGCAGACACACAGCGGGGACTGAGACTCAGCAGGGTGAGGAGAGGGGTGGGAGCAGCCTTGCTTGGGTTCAGAGACCAAGGAGAGGAAAGATGATGTAAGCAGAGGGTAGAGCCTATACCTGGTGTCAGAGCCCAGGAAGTGGGGCAGTAGCCCCCAAGGGTCGGGGGAGGGATATGGAGGATACTAAGAGTTGAGCAGGGTAAACAGGACCTCTGAGGGCTGCTCAGCATGGGGTGTCAGAGCCAGAGTGAGGCAAGAAGGGTGTTAAGACACACCAGCCACATACAAGGGGGTTGAGCAAAAAAGCAAATATATTGAGGACAATGGGACCTCGGTTTCTCAGTTTCAGAGAAGAAACAAGTATGCAAAGGAGGAAAACTGGAATAAACCCTGAAGAGATTAGGTTAGAATTTGAGGTATCAATGCGAATCCATGATTTCAAGATAGGTAGTAGATAAGGACTAGATCAATATAAAAATGATGTGTGTGTAAATGTGCATATATCTCTAACTGCATGTGCAAATTCCCCTGCTCTGTCTTTTGACAGGACTAGGAATATCAACAATGGCAATCGTTGTGCCCAAATGTTGGCTTCTAAATATTTTTGTCCACTAAAAGGAAAAAGAGATCTTTAGAAAAAATGCCGATTCTGAGGTGGTAGCAGGAAAAGTACAAGATGAGACTGAAACATTCTAGAAAGTTACCAAGTCCTCAAAGAATAATAGGGACATGACAAAAAGATACAGAAGCCTCTCAAAGGGGCTTCCGAGGCCGAATCTGGGAGAATTCAAATATAAAAATAATAATCACAGTAACAAATAGGCTATAGCCCACTGAATACAACAGTTAAGAAGAAGTTCCCACTGGTATAAAGAAACTGATGAATCTAGTCACGTACCACATAATGACCTTTCAGTGAGACATGGAGCTCATATGCAACAGCGGCCCTGTAAGACTGTAATGGAGCTGGATTCCTACTGCCTGATGATGCCACGGCCATCTCAGTGTAGCACAATGAATTACATTCCATGTTTGAAGAGATGCAGGTGTAAACAAGCCTACTGCTGCCAGGGCATCAAAGTATAGCATGGATGGTTATGCACAGTCCGTAATACTTGATAACAATAATAAATGACTATATTACTGGTTTAAAAATTTACTACACTATCATTTTTATCCTTATTTGAGAGTATACTCCTTCCAGTTACATAAAAAAGTTGACTGTAACACAGCCTCAGGTAGATCCTCCAAGAGGCATTCCAGAAGATGGCATCATTATGGAATCATCTTCATAGGTGATGACCTAACATCAGGTAGGTGTTATTGCCCCTGAAGACCTTTGAGGGGACAAAGGACTCAAGAGACTGTCTCTCTTCTTCACAAGACATGAAGATGAGAGACAGTAACACTGATGACCCTGACCCTGTGTGGGCCAAGGCTAACAATGTGTGTGTTTGTGTCTTAGTTTTTAACAAAAAGGTTTAAAACATTAAGAAATTAAAAATAGAAAAGAGGCTACAGAATAAAATATAAGGAAAATATTCTGTACTGCTATGTCTATCTTTTAAGCTGTTACTACACAAGAGTCAAAATTTTTTAAAAAATTTAAAAGTTTGTAAAGCAAGAGTTACAGTAAAGTAAGGTTAACATATTATTGAAGAAAGAAAAAAAATTTATAAATGTAGTGTAACCTTCAGTGCAGTGTTTATAGAGCCTCCCATAGTACACAGCAATACCCCAGGCTGCCACCACTCCCTCACTAACTCCTGCAGAGTAATTCTAGTCCAGCCAGCTCCATTCACGGGAAGTGCCCCACCCAGGTATCCCATTTTTAATTTTCATTTTTACTGTGCCTTTTCTATGTCTAGATGTGTTTAGATACACACATACGTATGACTGTGTTACAACTGCCAGCTCTTCAGCACAGCAACATGTCTGCTGTACAAGTTTGTAGCCTCGGAGAAAAAGGCCATCTCATGCAGCCCAGGTGAGTCACAGAATCGATCATCCAGGTTTGACAAAGACAAAAATTACCTGACGCTGCCTTTCTCAGGATTCATCTCCATCATGGTGTAACATGTGACTGTGTATTGAAAGTCTGATGAAGACTTTACATAGTTTCAAAGTACCTCTCCAGAAAGACTTATTAAGTACAAAAGAAAACAGAGTAACCTATGGTGGAGAATCCTCCCAGACACCACGTTAATCAGATAATCACAGTGAGAATCATGAGGAATGGAACCCATACAAATCATATGCAGACTCAATGAGAAAAACATAGCATCATTCCAGCCAGGAATGCACACAGAACCTAAGCTTTAATCATGCAGAACCACTGCACGAACTCAGAGTTAAGGGCATTCTACAAGATAACCACATGTATTCATCAGAACTGTCAAGGAAGGCTGAGGAACTGCTCAAGAATAAAGGAGTCTGGAGAGACATGGTAACTAATACAAGACATGATTGAGAACTGGGTCATTTTGCTCTAAAACATGTTACTGGAACCATTGGTGACACTTGAATAGGAAGTGAGAATTAGATGATGGTAATGTTACTGCACCACTTTCTAATCAATTAATTAATTAATTAATTTCTGGTTTTGATGGACATACAGTGGTTAGTGGGAGAACAACCTTGTCTGTAGGAAATATATGCTACACTATTTCAGAGTGCTAAGGTACCACCCAGCAATGTATTCTCAAATGATTCTGGAAGAAAGAAAAAGTATTGTACTTTCAATTTTTCATAAATTGAGATTATTTTAAACTGAGAATTTTATTTATTTATTTGTTTTGTATTTTTTTTGACTGGGGCTGGGTTTGAACCCGCCACCTCTGGCATATGGGGCCAACGCCCTACTCCTTTGAGCCAGGGGTGCCGCCCTAAACTAAGAATTTTAATTTAAAAACCAGGAACCTCCGTATAGACCATCAGCTGTTCCTCCTGACCAACACCAAATAGGTCAGCTTGCAGAGGAAGGTGCACTGAGCAGGGAAAGACCCAGGGCCTGTCAGAGTCCAGGGACTGACAAACCGCCCCGTAATGCAGGAGTAAAACTCTGGAGGGAAAAGTGAAGGTTCTCGAGAACCACAGGACAAGGACATTAAGGAGCACTAGGTTGGTTATGTGGGACATTTAGAATTTAGTGTGTTTAGAAACATTTGAACTCAAGTAAACGACAGGAGTCTAGCTTGCAGGTGAATTATCCGGCCTCCATGATAACAAAAGGAAGACTTTTTAGAACATTTAAGAATATAATCATGTCACATGTGTGTGATCCCAGCTACTCAGGTCGCTGAGATGGGAGGATGGCTGGCGTCTAAGAGTTTGAGAGCAGCCTGGGCAACACAGTGACAGCCTGTCCCCAAACAAAACAAAACCAATATGAGCATAATGACAATGACAACGTCACATAAAGCTTACTTTGAGTGGAGCACGGTATACGAAGGAAAGCAGTGGGTTTCAAGCTAAGAAGCTTCACTGGAGCTAACAGCAGAAGGCCTAGGATTGTAGGTTTAAATGTCTATTTTATTTCCAAGCAGCAGGAAGGCATTAAAGAAGCAATATCCTGGTATATAGAATAGATTAGGAAAGATTAGGGGCAGGAAGATCAGTTGGGAGATTACTGTAATAAGATTACAAGGGCTGAAACAAAGGCAGAAGAAGGAAGTGAAGAGAGACTCCTGCGGCACTACAGGAATGGCAGGATTCGCTGACTAAGCACACGTGAAGGAAGGAACAGAGGAGGATTACAGCGAGCCTTGGAGAGAAACTGAGCTCTGTTAGGAGGAAAGGAATAGAAGGAGCCAGTGAACTATTCTCAATGGGAATATCCAATAGGCAGTTAAAAATGAAAACCCAGAACTTGGCCAAAGATCTGACTTCACGTCCGTGAGTTTATTGAAGGGTACATGAGAAGGAAAGAAGATTGCTGAAAACAACCTTGAGAAATGTCTCTTGTCAGGAAAAAGAGACAGTGAAACAAAAAATTGTTCGAGAAGTCAGAGAAAAATATGCTAGATATTTTCCATTTGAACCTCCATGTCAACTTTCCAGTGTCTGCACCTTTCTTGCCCTCAGGCTTCTGGTTGGGTGTAGCCTACCGGGGATCAAGAGGGTAGAAGGAGAATGAACAGGGGCAGAGCATTTTCCAAGCTCCCAACGTACAGACTGGCCACGTCTCTCGCCTGGAGACCACGTCTCTCACCTGGAGACCATGTCTCTCGCCTGGAGACCACGTCTCTTGCCTGGAGACCACCCCCTCCACATGGCTACTCCCCAGGTTCCAGGATGTGCTGCTTCCCCTCGTCCCTTCATGCCCATGGTAACTGCTCCCTTCTGCTGCTAGCTCTAGACTATTGTGTTATTCTTTGTTATCAATAAAATGTACTTTATTATTATCCTGCCCACACCTCTGTAAATAGTCCTTTATTAAATTCTCCCTAATTATTGATTCAAATGTATGGTCTGTTTCCTGCTAGGACTTACATCAATGTAGCAACCTATCTCTGTCAACCATCATTATCTCCATAATACAGGGTGGTCATAAAGTTCGTGTGCCATTTAAATGGCCACCTGTATATATCAAAGTATTTAATTTTCCCTGCTGCCTTTAACACAAAGTTCTAGTCAGTAGCCTTTTCTGAGAATTTAGGGGTCCATTTTATATTTGGTCTCCTCTGCTGTCTTTCAGGGTGCTGTATTTCGGGCATCAGAAGTAGAATACGGCCTCACCAATTGCTGAGGAAATGGTGCCTCTAGGGAAAAGGAAATTCGGGAGCATCCAAGAAACTCACACCTGCAAGTAAGAGAGTAACCCAGTGGTTCTCAACCTTCCTCATGCCTCCTAATGCTGTGACCTTTTAATACAGTTCCTCATGTTGTGGTGACCCCCAACCATAAAATTATTTTTGTTGCTACTTCATAACTAATTTTGCTACTGCTATGAATTGTAATGTAAATGTCTGATATGCAGGATGTATTTTCAATGTTACAAAGGGGTCGCAACCCATAGGCTGAGGACCACTGGAATCCCCCCTTATCTGACAGGAGGCAGGGCTCAGGTATGAGGAGGAACTGTAGGTACAGATAAAGCTCCACTCACTCACTCACCACTTACCTCCTGCTGTGAGGTTCCCAATAGGCTCTGGATCAATACTAGTCTGCAGCCTCGGGCTGGGGACCACCGTGGTGGTGGTGGTGAGAGATACGTCGTTCCATATCCACTGGCCCAAACTTCCAGACCATTGATTCCTCTCTTTCAAACTGTTATGTAGGCTCGGCATCCGTAGCTTAGTGGTTAGGCTGCCGACCATGTACCCCTTAGTGGTGGGCTCAAACCCAGGCCTGCTAAACAACAATGACCACTACAACAAAAAAATAGCCGGGCGTTGTGGCAGGCACCTGTAGTCCCAGCTACTTGGGAGGCTGAAGCAAGAGAATTGCTTAAGCCCAAGAGTTTGAGGTTGCTGTGAGCTGTGATGTCATCGCACTCAACTGAGGATGACATAGTGAGACTCTGTCTCAAAAAATTAAAAAAAAACAAAAAACTGTTATGTAAGTCTACATGTTTCACCAAAGAAAGTGAGGCTGGCCAGGAGCCAAGAATGACTCAGCCAGGCTCAGCTGAGCAGATGAGACTGGTGATGGTAAAAGCCCAGCTAACGAGGAACAGGGGAGAAATAACCAAGGAAGGAGGTGAGATGTGAGAAGCAGAAGCCAAAAGGGAACTCTAGAAATGTTGCTGGAGTGAACTGTGTCTCCTTTAAGATATAACACTAAAGAATGGAATTCCTTTTCAACCATTTTTTTTTTTTTTGTAGGTATGGCATGTGCTTCATTAAAATGCCTCCACTCTGGGACTGGCCTGTCTGGTCCCAGCATAAAGGAGATTATATTATGAGAAGAAGCTCTGTGGGTGCCTTTCGTCCTCCTCACCAGTCTCTCTCTCTCTCTCTCTCTCTCTCGCCTGGATGCAGCTCTTCAGCAGGAAGGGCCTCCACATCAGAGGAGTGCTGTAAGTGTTCTTCCAGAGAAACACACCAAGAAGCCATTTAGTGAAATCCATATTTGAATATTTTGGAATGCAGTCTAGTTTGGCACACAGTACATATATCTAAATTTGGGACTTCAAGAAAATTAGATTTCTTTCCACTCAATAATAGAAAGAAAATTATGAATGTATCATATATATACTGTACACAGAATCAAAATGTGAAAAATAAAAAGGCCTTTCAGGATGAGATCAGAAGCTGAACTCGGGATCTGACAAGATGGCCAGGCTGCCCCGCAGGATCATCAAGGAAACCCAGCATTTGCTGGCAGAACCATTTCCTGGCATTCAAGCAGAACCAGATGAGAGCAACGCTAGTTATTTTCATGTGGTCATTGCTGGCCCCCAGGATTCTCCCTTTGAGGGAGGGACTTTTAAACTCAAACTATTCCTTCCAGAAGAATACCCAATGGCAGCTCCTACAGTACTTTTAATGACCAAATTTATCATCCTAATGCAGACAAGTTGGGAAGAATATGTTTAGATACTTTGAAAGATAAATGGTCCCTAGCACTGCAGATCCGCACAGTTCTGCTGTGGATCCAGGCTTTGTTATGTGCTCCCAATCCAGATGATCCATTAGTGAATGGCGTAGGGGAAGACCAAGGAAGCCCCAGGCATAGAAACAGCTGGAGCATGGACCACGGCATGGACCATATGCCGTGAATAATACTCAAATCGATCCCATCATCACGTGTGCATCACTTCTCCTGTTCTGCTAAGACGTCTTCATTTCTCATCAGCATTTAATGGACACAGTCTTAGAAACATTACAGAAACCCAGACATCTTCAGTCCTTAGGTGGTTAGATGCACATAACCAAATCTATGTCTTGTCCTGATTCACTGTGGTAAAGCATGAGCAGAGGCTAGAAGTATCATCTGGGTGTTGCCAAACATTTAAAAGCAGTGGCCACTCTCTTTTATTCATTTCCCCCATCATGGTTTAAATATAAAGCTCTGTGAATGAAGGTATTTTTCAGGCTTAGCTGCACGGGTGTGGGTGTTTTATTTTATTTTACTTTTGTTGAGGGGGGAGGTAGTTTTATTTTAATTTTATAGCGATGTAATTTGCAGCTAACCAGTTGTTTAGAATATCCTCTCTAGCCAAGTTTAACTTTATTTAGACAATGTAGATGGACAAGCTTGATTGTTTGAACCAAAATGAGAACGTTAAACAAATATCACAGTCCTCACTAGTAACACTGTAACCGCTGTCAAGTCTAGATTTTTCCTTCCTTCAAAAAAAAGCCTTGTGACCATTTTGGTGGCCTCTCTGGAAACTTCTGTACATCTTACGTTTTCGTAAAACATTTTTTGTTATTCTACTTTGCCGTTGTACAGTTTATTTTGCTGGGTTTATTTCATTTTCCCAATGTGACAATTGCATTTAAAAATTAAAACTCTAATGGAACATTCTGTTTTGGTCTGCCCCATCTGACCGATTGAATAGTACGAGCGGGGTTTTGCCAGTTTCTTTTCACTGATACAAATTGGTGTTAACATGTTACTGAACAAGAGTATTTATAAACTGGCCCTGAGCATGCATAAAGCATCAATATCTGACCCTTGTCTACCTCCTAAAAGTTTAAAATAAATGTGTTTGTGTTGTCTCATTAGAGGATCATTGGTGTCTTGCCACAATGTTTGAAAACTACTACATAGGATAGTCAGAGCAAAGATGGCAGTGGTGACTGACATTTAGGACTTACGAAAGTCCTAGAGCCACATTTTTGTCTCCAATTTGAGTTACAACCTTTTTCTTGGTTCTTGTCTGAAGATTTCATGTGTAACCACTGGTGTGTGTTACTAGGAAAGACTAATCTGATAAATCATTTGAGGTTTGCTGAGGAATTTGTGAGTCTTTCTTATAAACCCGATGAGGAAATCTCACGCAACCAACTTGTCTAAGTGTTATCAGAAAGGTTTCTTCCTTTGAGATCATCAGATCCTCAGTTAATGATCTTGCTTTTCATCCTTCCAGTATTCCTCCCCTCACAAAACTGTTCTTTCCTGGCTCTCTCCATATCTAATTCCTGATTCTTACCATTTTTAAGTAATAAGTGTAGCCAGTCATCAATAAGGGTTAACCTTTGGGTTGGAACCCTTTGTCTCTTGCAGTTTAAGGTAATGGATAGTATAGCTCATCTGAACTTTTCTCATTCTTATTCTCATAAGTCTGGAGTTTCTTCAGAATGTGGTTTATTTTACTGTGCTCCTATGTAAGATGAAGAATTATCTATTAAAATTATAGTTTCAACATAAAAAAATAAATAAAAGGGCCTTTTAAGAACAGAGTCGGCTTGGCGCCTGTGGCTCAAGTGGCTAAGGCACCAGCCACATACACCTAAGGTGGCAGGTTTGAATCAAGCTTGGGCCTGCCAAACAACGATGATGGCTGCAACAAAAAAAAAAAAAAAAAATAGCCAGGCATTATGGCAGGCGCCTGTGATTCCAGCTACTTGGAAGGCGGAGGCAGGAGACTCACTTGAGCCCAGGAGTTAGAGGTTGCTGTGAGCTGTGATGCCATAGCACTCTACCCAGGGGGACAGCTTGAGGCTCTGTCTCAAAAAAAAAGAACAGAGTCTAGACTTTTTTAATATTCCCCAGAATATCTGACATCATGTAAGCAAAAGAAAACCAGATATTAGTTAGTATATAAGCTTGCAACTAATTTTAAGTATCATAATTTGAGACTGTAAATTTTTATTTCCATCACAAAAAGCCTCATCATCCTCATGAACTGACTTTATAGTGGAAGAAAAAATTAATCTTTTAAAACAAATATATGTAGTATTTTGAAAGATATATACAATTGATAATGAAAATTAAAATAATAATATATCATTTAACACAAAAAACTAGCCAAAAATACTGAAGTTGGGTAACATTAAGACTTAGAAAAGATGTTGAGAAGCAAAAGTTTGCATATATTACTGGCAGAAAATATAATAGTACAACCATGTGGTAAGCTAATCATTGCTCATAATTCTTGACATTCTCCCTGCATCTAATTCACATCTTTGCCACTAAATAGAACAGAGACTATTTCCCTACCTCACAGATGTTGGGCCTGGCCACGTGACTTGCTCTAGCCAATGGAATGTGGACAGAAGTGACCGCAAGCCAGTTCTAGGCATATTCCACATGAGGTTTTACACATTTCCACTTGCCTTCTTTTGCTTCTGCCACTTTCCATGACAAAACATGCCCTGGACAACTGCAAATCCAGGAGCATGAGATACATGGAATAGACGTGAACCCAACCTCAATCCAACCTCCAGTCTGGAGCCCGCTGCCTGAAATTCTGCCTCGTTGCAACCCACTTACACAGATTGGCAGGGGAAAACAAACAATTATTGTAAAGCCCTGAGTTTTGAAGCATTTAGTTTGTTAGCTTGTTTGTTTCAACATAGCATTACTACAGCAATGGCTGACAATCTCTCTTAAAGCAGCCTGGCATACCCAATGAAGCTGAAGATGCTCAGGAAGAACACTTCCAAGGATGTGCCCTAAAGCAGTGGCCCTCAAACCAATCAGACCTAGCACCTCCTTTTATGAAAAGTCACTTGAAAGACGCTTTTCCATCCTGCAACACACTTAATAACCTGCCTACTAACAAACAAAAATCAATTTAAAATAATATCCTAACTACTACAATACAGAAGAAATAAACAGAACCTAATCTGTAATCAGAGCAGGACTAGGATGAGGCTAACAAGGTCCTTAGGGTGCAAAATTTTATCAAAAATTTTGTGCTGAACCTGCCCTTGCAAAACTGAGAGTGTCTCCTTAACCTGTGCCTGGGCAGCAGTACTTGACAGGCCTAAGTCCTGGCCCTGTTTAAAATAATACAATATATTAAAAATGCACGACTTGGTAGAAGACTTAATGAAGTAGACAGATACTTGCACCCTCATGAATACAAACCCTACAAATGCAGACCCATGCAGATGGGTTCTGTTAGTGACTCCGTCCCCGTGAATGCTACTGCCCTCAGTTCATGAGTTACCAACATGGTGAACAATTCTTGGTAAAGTTCTGAACAAAGTATTCTCTCAATCTGCAAGGTAGTTTGAATTCTTAAAAACAACAGCACATACTAAAACCATGCCAAGAATACTTTCAGTTTATTTGCAAAATGGAGGTTTTAGAGTTGGATCATTATAAACAGACATTTTCCATACATGAATACATCAGTGGGATATTCAAAAATTATTTAAATAGAAAATCTAATGACATTACAGGTCTGGGCAGTGCCTGTGGCTCAGTGGGTAGGGCGCCGGCCCCATATACTGAGGGTGATGGGTTTGAACCCAGCCCCAGCCAGCTAAAACGCAGTGGCAACTGGAACAAAAATATCCAGGCATTATGGGGGGTGCCTGTATTCCCAGCAACTCGGGAGGCTGAGGCAAGAGAATCTCCCTAGCCCAAGAGCTGGAGGTTGCTGTGAGGTTGCTGTGCACTCTACCAAGGGTGACAAAGTGAGACTCTGTCTCAAAAAAAAGAAAAGAAAAAAACCAAAGACATTACAGGTCATCAGGCATCCTTTGTCCTCATCCTCTCCTAATGCCAATAAGGCTTTCCCATCACTGGAATAATCAAAAATGCCCTCTACAAATTTTAAAACTGCCCCTAATATATCCCATCACTACTGATAATGTTTTCCCTTGAGAAACTGCACACATGTGGGGGGAAATGGGTAAACCACTGTAAATTCACACAATAGAATACTGTACCATAAATTAACTAGATCTACAACATGAGAAAATCTCATAAACATAATATTCAATAACAGAAACAAGTTGCAGAAGGGTATGAGCCACAGTCTGTCATGTAAACTTTTTTAAATCTCAGAATAACTATACATTGTTTGTGAATATATTAGATATATGGCAACAATACCAACTTTAGGATAATAGTTACCAAAAGAACAGGAAGGAGGGAAAAGGGATGGAGAAAGAGCTACCCCTGTCTAGGTAAGAGTTAATTTATCTGAAGAGAGGAATGGGAGAGGAAATGTACACGATAACCCTAGAACATCCGATAGTGCTAGATAGCCAGGAAGTCCTCAAATAGAAGAATGCACTATAGTGGGGAAAGTCAAAGGGACACAGGAACCAACTAAAAGAGCTCCTAGTGGCCGAAACGTAATAATTTGAGCAATGAAATAAATAAAGCAGTACTGGATTATAACCCAAAGTATAAAATAAATATCTGGCTGGATACAGTGGCTTGTGCCTGTATTGCAGAACTTTGAGAAGCCAAAGTAGGAGAACTGCTTGAGCCCAAAAGCTCAAGACCAGTGTGGGCAACATAGCAAGACCTCATTTGTACAAAAAATTTAAAAAACTAGCCAAGCATGGAGGCACATGCCTGTAGTCCTACCTACTTGGAAAGTTGAGGTGGGAGGATAGTTTGAGTACAGGAGTTAGAAGTTATACAGTAAACTCTGATTGTGCCACTGTACTCCAGTCTGAGCTACAGAACAAGACCCCACCTCCAATAAAATAAACATCTGTAAGTCCAGGCTGATATAAAGAAATGACTGAATGAATAAATGAATGAGGGAGAAAAGCTCAATCTCTCATGCAAAAGAATATGAAATAGAGTATACCCTCCATAACTGACCACCTCCCTACCTTGGGCACCCCCTTCATTTGACCTAATTTTCATTGACCAGACACACACCACATACACATCAGTACAGAAGGCATAGTTCTTTGGCGGTGACCACTTCCCTATGTTGACCAGTTTGTTACAGTCCCTTGGGTGGTCCTTACAGAGGTTCCCCGGTAGTTGATGTAGGTATTCCACTATCCTGGTGGATGAAAGATTGAATCTATAATGCAAACAGGCAATGACCGGACCTGTAAGATAGAACTCTTACAACCTGCAAAAACCAGTCCAGAAAAACAAATTACAGTGCCTGAATGTTTACACTCAAATTTATATGTAGAAGCCTCATCCCCAGTGTGACAGAATTTGGGGGTGAGACCTTTAGGAGATAGTTAAATCATAGGGTGAATCCCTCATAAATAATAAAAGACAAAAGAAAGCTTTCTGTCTCTTTCTGCTCTCTGCCATGTGAGGAAACAAGAAGACAGCCATGTGTGCACCTGCAAGCAGGCCCTCACCAGACCACGAAATGCCACCACTTTGATGTTTGACCGCTGAGCTCCAGAATGGTGAGTAATAAATGTTTTCTGTTTAAGTCACCCAGTCTATATATAACACCCAGGGTACATTTGGTAGAGAATAAACACAAAATTTCCATAGCAATCAGCACAACAGTCAGGATTTGATCAGTAACTGACAACTTTCCTAATTTCTGTACCACTTTTAACTTAGGACTGACCAGCTAAAACCAAATATGTACCACCAAACAAAACACAGGATGCCCTACTTCCAGCTGGTCCACCTCCAGCTTCCGCACGCTAACAGCCTCCAATCTGGGCACACCTGAAGCCTTTCCTTTTTTCTACTGTAAAGCTTTCCTGCCTGCCTTTGAGTCTCTGTCAAGTGACAGTGGCTGGCTCTCCTGTTATAGCAGGCTCTGCATAAATAGCCTTCACTTGTTCTCATTTGGGTCATCTTCATTTATTTCCGCAAGTGGAAACAAAATTCTTCATTCCTTAAGAGCGGTCTGTGCAAAGTGACTTTTCCAAAAGTCCAGAATGAAAAAAGGAGGGGAGGAGGAAAAAAGAGTAACTTGATAGTGGAGAAACCTGATAAACACTACGTCGGTCAGGTGATCAAGGTCACTGTCAATAATGATTAGTCAAGCTGATCCTATACTGTCACAAAAATGGTACTGTGCCTCTGTGGCCTTCCTCCCCAAAACCCATGATCCCACAAAACTCATGAGAAAAGTGTCAGGGAAATCCCAACCAGGGACATCCTAAGAAATTCTTGAGCAGTGCTCCTCCAAACTGTCAAGGTCATCACAGACACAGAAAGTCTGAATGACCGCCACATCTGGAAAGAGTCTGAGGAGACACGATGACCAAATGCAATGTGGCATCCTGGATGGGATCCTGGAGTAATAAAAGGACATTAGATTAAAACTAAGGAATCAGAATGAAGTATGGCCCTTAGTTAATAATGTCTACCTACACTGATTCACTGACTGTAACAAACTCACCATACTAATGCAAGATGTTAATAACAGAGTAACCCAGGTGTGAGGGATATGGGAACTCTTTGTGCTAGCTTCACAATTTTTCTATAAATCTAAAAGTATTTTTAAAATATAGTTTATTTTTAAAAAGAGAAAGAAAAAAGCAATATGAACACTTAATGGCAAAATGTTAACATATTTTAAATTTAGGAGGTGGTTATCCCTACTATTATTATTTACTATTATGATTTCCTGTGCTTTTCTTTATAGGTAAAATATACCAAGATTTCAATTATCTTTTAATTCTTCAAAATGAACTCCAACGAACCCTAACAGGTTCTGGCTTTCTCTGTCTCCACTCTGCTGTCAGTCACACTGGCAGTTCTGTGAAGGCACCAAGCAGTTTCACCTTCCCACATTCTACAAGCAGCCTGGGAATAGAGCAAGGCCCACTTCAATCACTACCACGAGTCTAAAGCTTTTCCCATCCCCTTGTTCAGTATTTGTTTACTCCGTTGTGCTCTACACATCTTAATTTGGATTAGGGTTGGTTTCCTGCCCGTTTCTTTTTCTCTCTATGCTCAATACCTCAATTTATGAAGACAGGAACCACACCCTGGTCATCATTCCGCTCCTCCACACCCACACCAAGTACTGTGACCTGCTGATAGAACAACTCAATGAATTTATTATTTTGTAGTGTAAGACCAGAGATTCAACATTAAGAAGTCCCTTAATACAGTACAATAAATTACTAAGAACAAGATGTGGAAAGAGCTTAGTGAATATGGCTCTGAAATTACCCTTGAGGTTTAAGGAGTGCCAGGAAAATTACAAATATAGGCAAAGAGGACAAAGAGTGAAGGAGGAAAGTTAGGAAGTACATAATAAAAGCTTATTCATTTAGACCAAGAGTGGCGCTCCTCTTACTGCCATTTATTTCTCTCCCAAACTGAAGGGAAACAGGAAACACACAGAGGACATACATGTAACTAATTATGAAAGAGAAGAACAAATGAATTTAAAAAAAAAAAAAAACCTTAGCCTCAAAACTGACTCAAGAGGAAAAGCTTATTGGTCAGACACTGAGATTATAAAACAAAGTCAATATCATAGCAGGAGCAGCAGCAATACCAACAAGTGAATATCTAAAACGTATGGAGCACTCAGAATGTGGTGCCACTGGCTAAGGCTTTGCTCGTAAGACCTCATTTAATCCTCATAACAATCCTATGAGATGCTCACCATTATTACCCTCAGTTATAAAGTAACTAGTGTTAAGACCACAGAACAAATAAGTGACTTGAAACCACCTTTACCTTGTGCTAAAATTTGATAAGGACACCGTCTCATTTATTGCAGGTCAATAATTCAGGAGCGGAAAGGTTGGGTACAACGAGTAGAGAGACCCGATCAAACTGGACTAGCTAGATTGGCAGACCTATCCCCGGGACACTAACTTGTACAGGCTGCCTAACCAAAGTCACTCTTTACTGTCCCAACAATAGGAACTGGTGAGAGAGGAAGATGGGACAGTAGTTCTGAGCATTAGGAGCCAGAAATGACAGTAGTACAAAGCACTTACAGCCATTAGATCCCTACTAGATCCTGCAGGGCACTGGTTCTCCCAAACAGGCTCAAAATTACTCCATAGTCATAGCAACAAACCTTAGCCCTACATACCCAGAAGAACATAGCCTGAGTTACTTTGTGACTAGTAGCAAAAAAGGAAGTAGTAATGATAGAAATCCACAAACAGCAAAGTGAATCCTTTGATATATTGCAACACTTTATCACATAGTTCAAAGGGGGTTGATTTCCTAACATTCATCTTATTTCTAAAAGTAACATGTGATGCATTAATTTTTTATGGATTTGAGAATGTTATCTTCTTGTTTGGGATAATGTGCTACATGGTGCAGTCAGTAAACCAGGACAGAGCATCACAGGTATACAACATCGGGCTGCAAGCAGCAACAGTTAGTCACTTGTTCTCTGGTGCTGCTGATAAAAGAAGGATGACAGCACTGCGCTAGTACCAGAAAGAAACAGTTTTCACTTAAATGCAAGGTGAGAATAATGTCATTTCACAAACAGTTGGGCTTCCTGCCTGGGAGGGTATGTGAACTTTGAATACACTACTTAATTCTCCAGTAAATAAACTGATGTGAAAAGATTGACAGTCTGTCTCACTGCTACTTTTCAATCTTCTGACTAGCTAGTCAATGCTCAAAAGAGATTTCCATAAAGCCAAACATCAATAGCATTCACATGTTAACACTGTATCTTTAATGAAATGCACCATATGTTACAGAAATACCGAATGGCTACAACAAAGGGTACAATCCACTAAAAAGGATATTATCTTAATGTCTAAACATTTTCATATCTTCTTTTGTTTTTTGCAACTGTTACAAACAGAAGAAAACATGTTTTAAAAGACTATATTTTACTTATAAGTCATGTTTATCCCTAGAAAGTGATCTGGGCATGAACCAATGGCTGGCCACAATGTTCACAAAGTGGTAGGGGCCAGGCACAGGGGCTCACTCAGGTAATCCCAGCACTTTGGGAGACTGAGATGGAAGGATTGTTTGAGGCAAGGAGTTTGAGACAAGCCTGGGTGGCAAAGAGAGGACCTGTCACTGAAAAGGAAAATTATCTGGGCATGTTGGTTTACATCTGTAGTCCCAGCTACATGGGCAGCTGAGGTAGGAGGATTGCTTGAGCCCAGGAGTTGGAGGCTGCAGTGAGCAATGAAGACATTGCTGAACTCAGCCTGAGAGACAAAGTGAGGTCCTGTCTCTGAAAAGAAGTGAGGACAGAGGGAAGAAAGAAATGCAGAGGCAGGGAAAAGCCCTTGCCTGTGACCACGACTACACAACTACACTTCCCCTGCTTCTCCCACCCCACTAATCACCATACTAACCAATGTAATTTAAGTTTTTCATTCGGACTGAGCAGTAAAAGTTTGCTTTCTCATAGCAGCCAGCCAGTTTTTGCACAAACTTTGAATTTACATCCTCTCCAACCTAAACAGTAACAAGTTACCTATCTTTTCTTTTTTAAGTATCTTTTTACTGTTCTGTATCACATTTGTTCTCATGGTTAAAACTAAAAATGCTCACTTAAGAATCACAGTTTCCTCAAAGGAGTAGGGCACCGGCCCCATATACCGGAGGTGGTGAGTTCAAACTCAGCCCCAGACAAAAAAAAAAGATGAATCACAGTTTCTTTAAAGGTCCTTTAAAAACTGCCAGAAACTATTACCTCAGTGTAAAGAGCAAACATTTAAAGAAATATTTTCAGAGCCTAAACTAATTACCAACCACATATCTTTGCTCCAACTTAATTGATGTTATGGTGTCATCACTTCTGTGGATTCCCTCTAAAAACATCATTAGATTGCTCAAATAATGTAAGAGAAAAGAAAAATGGTTTTCTTAGAAAGACTTTTTCCAATTGATTAGACTTGCTGTATGATTTTTTTTAATTACATTTTCAGACTTTTACTGGATGATAATACAGATTCAACTTCCAAGTGAGAAGAGCAAATGAGAAACAAGTTTCTAATTATTAAAAAATTATAATTTAAATAATTTTCTTCTTCTGGGTAGATACCTAGTATTAGTGTTATAGAATCAAATGGAAGGTCTACTTTTAGCTCTTTGAGGATTCTCCATACTTCTTTCCAAAGAGGCTGGATGAGTTTGCAGTCCCACTAACAGTACTAAAGCGTTCCCTTCTGTCCACAATCATGTCAACATCTGAAGCCCTGGGACTTTATGATGTGGGCTATTCTCAATAGAGTTAGATGGTACCTCAGAGTGGGTTTGATTTCCATTTCTCTGATGATTAAGGATGATGAGCATTTTTTCATGTGTTTGCTGGCTATTCCTCTCTCTTCTTCAGAGAAGGTTCTGTTCGTGTCTCTTGCCCAACAGTAAATGTGGTTGCTTGCTCTTTTTTTTTTTTTTTTTTTTGAAACAGCATCTCACTTTGTTACCCTGGGTAGGCTGCCTTGGCGTCATAGCTTACAACAACCTCAGCCTCCTCTGGGGCTCAAACAATCTTCTTGCCTCAGCCTTCTGAGTAACTAGGACTACAGGCAAGCCACAATACCCATCTATTTTTAGACACAAGGTCTCACTCACTCTTGCTCAGGCCAGTCTCAAACTCCTGAGCTCAGGCAATCCACCCACCTCAGCCTCCCAAAATGCTAGGCTTACAGGTGTGAGCCATGACCCCCAGCCCTGTTTGTTCTTTTTTGTTGATAAATTTGAGTTCTCTGTAGGTTCTTATTATCAGCCCTTTGTCAGATTTGTAACATGCAAATACTTTTTCCCATTCTGAAGGTTATCTGTTTGCTTTAATTATTGTGTCCTTAGCTGTGTAGCAGTTTTTTAGCTTAGAAGAAAATCATTTTACTATAAGGACATTTGCACTAGAACATTTATTGCAGCTCAGTTAACAATCAACAAGATGTGGAATCAAGCCAAGTGACCATCAACTCATAAATGGATTAATAAACCATGGTGTGTGTATACTGTGGTGTACTATGCAACCATAAAAAAGATGGAGACTCATATTAATCTGAATATTTTTTTAAAATTTGTAATTTAAGCTCTTAAGTTTATCTTTCAAATATAAAGGTACAATTTAAAACACTCTTCATGAAGCCATTGTGAACACAGCTAAATACTATATTTATGCAACATAAATAAGAAAAAAAAATCCCTCTAAACCATGATGTCAACTCTGAGACTGGACTAAGTATAATTTGTCTTTTTTTGTTTTAAACAAAAGATGCCCATGATAGAGAATGGGAACTTTACACACATCACAACCCAAGCCCCAGGGAAAAGTGCAAGTCAGATCACACCAGTTCTTATTACGTAACACTGTACTACTCTAACCGTACATCCATAAAGACAATCACTTGAGTGAAGTGGGTGTAATGAACTGCAAACCACCCCAAGAGCATTATTTTATTAGTTCCATTAGGAATACTCAATAAACAGCACCTAACAAATAAATGCAAAAGACCAATTTGGTAGGGAAATGAATTTTATTCTATTATTCCCAAGACAAGGAGACCAGAAACTGGGAAAGATTAGCAGAGAGAGAACAGAAAGCATTCTGCTCTGTTCCTGTTGCTCAGAGTATTACAACTGACTGCAAAACAGAACAAACCCTTCTCTCTTTAGATCACACATAAATCCAGACCGAAGCTGCATATGTGTGAAAACTGCACGTTTTTAAAGAGTGTTTTATGCCTTTCAGTGTTTCTGCTGTTTGTGTTATTTTTAACTGTTAAGCTTTTTTATAATAAAACAAATAGTCCTGACTCATGGACCTAAGAGATTCCTGTAAAGTCCTTTAAGCCTCTACAGCTTTGCTTAAAATTTTTGAAAGACTGACTCTTAACCACGACATCTTATTAGATTTGGAGGGCAACTTAATGAAAGTTAGAGTTCTCCACGGAGTAGAAGTGGAACTAGTATACTTGCAGTTTCCTCGAATTCAGAGGGGAAAAAATGCTCTCTCAGATAAATGCTGCCTTATTTTCCTGAGAGATTTAGTAGCTGCCATTAAATAGTGAGCCCTCTGGTCAGAGCCACAGCCACATAAAATACCTCTGGAACTAACTGGGCCTGTCAGGTTCTTATTTTAGCACAGTAGGTAGTACAGGAATGACCGTTATATATTTTTTTAATTTCAGATTAATATGTGGGTACAAACAATTAGGTTACATTGTTTGTGTTTGTTAGAGGAAGTCCCTGCTGTAGTGCTTCCCTCACCCAGGAGGTGTGCCATGTACCCTTACATTGTGCCTGGTTGGTAAGAGCACACCCATCCCCCTCCCTCAAGCCTGCTATATTTAAATAACGGGAATAGTCACACATGAGCAACCATCTTGTTACATTGTAACATTCATCAGAAATGAGTTTCATTGCACATTTTTTCTCTTCCAGAAAACTCAAAACCCTTTATAGATATCTTTACAATGATATCTCAAATATAAGGATGTTGGGAGATTTTATCTGATGTTTACAACAGACACTCAGGTGTGGGGTTTCCAAACAATTCAATAACCCATTATCCTGCTCGGTGCAATTTTAGAAAGAATATCCAGGATAAAAGAGATCCCATTATATATTTCAACCTGTGAGAGCCACGCCTATAGTATACAAGCTTCTGGGGAAACAAGCTACTCTAACGCCTGTACAGTCTACAAAGCACTTTCTCATTTACCATCTCATATCAAGTTGCTTTCTAGTCATGGGACAAATTCTATCACCAAGTGGGCAGGCCAAAGGCAACCCTCTCTACCACACAGATATTCATAGAATGCCCAGGGCTGTGCCTATTACAGGGTATTTAAGCTGCATAAACATTCTTTAAGGTGGTATATTTGTGCAATTGCACTTTTCTGCCAATTTCCTTCCAGCCTCACACGTAGACACCAAGCTGTTCTGAGCCATCTCACCAGTCATGTTTACACCACTACCTCCAACCTCTTCATGTTTCCTGCTCTGAATTGCTCCCTTAGTTCCATCTCAGGCAATCACCTCCTCTGGATGCCTACATAGCAACGCCCTTTTTCCTTCCTAGCCGCTAAACTCCTGCCTCAGTTACCTCGAGAGAATCCTTCTGTCTCCCTGAGTTTCAGTTGTGAGCCCAACAGCAAACCTCATTTTTGAGTAGTGAGCATTAACAAAGAGAAAGGAAAAGCTCAGGTGGTAAAATAAAATTAGTAAAGGACCACCATTCAAACACCCAAAGGAATTCATATATTCATCCTTTCATGTACCATGACCAAGCAATAACCATAGGATGGAAGCACATGATGAAAAGTCACAATCCCTGCTTTTGAGTTCTTCCAAGTATACTAAGGGAATAGGCCTTTGAGAAAAGTACTCTAAAAGTCTTCACCAAGTTCTCATCCTTGTTCAAAAATTCAGTTGCTTTCCCATCAAAATACATTTGTAATGTGTTCACTTGTGCTTCCTTTAATAGGATAACTACTATGAAAAAAAATACTCATTTGTTTTGAAAACTTTCATGTCACATGTACAAAGAGAATTTTTGTGAACAAGGTCTAGGAGTCTAATAGCCAGTGATGATAATGTAGGCAGCACACTGCCTGACTCCTGTAAGAAACAGGAACTTCTTACCCCTTCCTAGTTCTAATCAACAGATTAGATCTAAACTAAAATTTATCTTTAAGATGTGACTTCTGGCTCAGCACCTGTGGCTAAGGCGCCAGCCACATACACCTAAGGTGGCAGGTTCGAATCCAGCCCGGGCTGCCAAACAACAATGATGGCTGCAACCAAAAAATAGCCAGGCATTGGGGCAGGTGCCTATCGTCCAGCTACTTGGGAGGCGGAGGCAGGAGACTCGCTTGCGCCCAGGAGTTGGAGGTTGCTGTGAGCTGTGATGCCATGGCAGTCTACCCAGGGGGACAGCTTGAGGCTCCGTCTCAGGAAAAAAAAAAAAATGTGACTTCTACTATGCATGGTCCTTGTTCATAGCAAGAAAAATAACACCCGCAGGCATTAGCGAACAAAACTATATTATAACAGGGTGCTAATTCTTCAACATAGAAAACAAGTGCAAAAAGTTGGGGAAATATAACTGACGTGAGATTTGTGTGCTCAGATAGTAATTGACAGGAATAAGGCAGCTTCAGTTGTACAGGCACCTGCCTATCAGAGTCAGTGAAATGGACTAGTGCAACCAGGTATTAATACAATATTGCTAACACTACTTATCTGCTACACTTAGAACTCATTCCTCAATGTTACTTCACGGAGATTTCTAACTAAATTTATGAAACAAAGGTTACTGTCCTCATCTTACAAATGAGGAAAGAATCTTACAAAGAAATATATCCAAAGTTAATCGACACATGGAAAACTGGAACTTGAACTCAAACCTGATTTTAAATTCAATGATCCTTTCAGCTCATCCAAGCTGATATTTCCCTCAATAGA
Source organism: Galagoides demidoff (assembly GCA_963574575.1). Classification (NCBI taxonomy): domain Eukaryota; kingdom Metazoa; phylum Chordata; class Mammalia; order Primates; family Galagidae; genus Galagoides; species Galagoides demidoff. The sequence goes on along the minus strand of CAUYQV010099189.1, from coordinate 6,763 downwards.
TATACTGTACTTTATGGAGAAAGAAAACCTCTAGTAAAATTGGCTATAAAATAAAGTTCTAGAAAATATTAAAAAAAACATTTTTTTAAAAACGAGGAGAAAACCAAACAAAAAGATAAAACTAAAAAAAAAAAGTTTCTCTAAAGCTAAAAGTATAGCAGAACCCCCACAGCTGACCACTTCCCTACATAAGTTGACCTATTTTTCATAAATCAAACATATACCACACGTACACATCAGTAGAGTAGGCCTTGTTCCTTATAATGACCACCTCAATATGTTGATAAGTTTGTTACCGTCCCTTGGGTGGCCAATTTTGAGACATTCTATTGTATTTTCACTCTGACTTCTCATATGACCTTAGAAAAAGTTTCTATAGAGGGGGAAATATGCAAATACTGAATTTAAAATTGTGCTATGATGTTTCTAATCACTTCAAGTTACATTTCTGTTTGTTGCTTCGTTATGCCTGCCAATATCATTCTGAAAAATCTCCCAACCAAATATTCCTTCTACTACTCTGTCCTTCTGCACAGACAACAATTTTTTCCCTGGTGATAGAAGCTTGAGCTCCATCTTTACAGGTAATATAAGGTACTTAACTCTGTACTTCCTAATGTTTGAAGTATCAGGCTATAGTACACACTTTAGCTCCAAAAGTGATCCTTTTTTGACTCTTAATATTTCTTATATTAAATTTACTTTATAATACAGACAAGAAGGATAGCATTCCTTAATTCCATCCCTAAAGAATGAATGGAAATGTGTTAATATTTTAGATATGTATAAACATTTCAGGGTAATCATTATAAAGTAGAGTTAGTGGACACAGTTCTCAGCCTCGTAAGAAATAATTACACAGTAACTTCCAAATCATTTCCTAAAGGACAGTGCTACCACGGAGTCCCCACAACCAACTGACATAGTTTCTTATTCATCCCACAAACATATGCTGAACACATGTTAGGCCAAGATACTCACTGTTCAAGATCTGGGGGATACACAATAAGACAACTAAGACAAGACAAATGGGCCCCCCCAGGGAGTTTTAAGTCATGTGGGGAACAATGCAATAAATTAATACACAAAAAAGAATTACATTAAACAGTGCTAAGTGCTATGCAGATAATTCAAATCTAGTGAGATTATAGTGACTAGATGGTCATTTTAAATTGAAACATCAGGGAAAGCTTCTTAAAAGAGGTAAATTTAAGGAGGCATGTGAATGGCAAGATTACTATTCAAAAATCAAGTGGAAAAGCATTCCAGGTGAAGGGAACCACTAGGGTAAGGGAACCACCAGGAAGAAGCTGGGCTTGTTAAAGAATAGGAAAGAGTCCCAGCATGTCTAGAGGGTGGTGATTACAGAAAGTTCAGATTTGAGGGTCAGGAAAGGGCCAGATCATCAGCCTTCATAAGCCAGGGTAATATACTTAGATTTTACTTTAGGACCAATAGAAATCCACCAAAGGAAGCCACACTTGAACTTGTGTTCACTACGAATTACAGCCCAAACTGTAAAAATCATACATACTCATTAAGTCCATATGAATGTATGTTCTTGGTGCTACAGTCTGCAGTCAATGAAATTCATCCCAAGATACAGGACCCTAGAGGTAGAAGGAGCCTTTATGCCACCAAAGCCACAATTTTAGACATATAAAAAGTGACAGACCAAAAAGGGCATCACTCGGATGATTGCATTAACAGTTGAGAGAAACATCTCCAAAAATAAGTATGGTGCCTATGGTACATCCTAAACTCAAAGCTGACAATAAACAACAAATTGTCCTTTATGTATTCATTAGATGCATGTGACCCATTACAGAATTTAGGGTTTTGTGACAGCCTGTAACCTAAATATTTGAACCCTCAATATTTGAACCCTCATATCAACCTAAAAGCTGAAACTTACATGGGGCACATACCTGGTAATTTGTTTTATCAACTCCACGGTTCTAATCCTAGCTCACTAGGTCACAATAAGTTGGAGATTCATTTATCTAGAGAATAATAAAGACCTACTATGTGCAAGGAGTGACACAGGAAGATGAAAAACTACAGTCTAGAGGAAGTGATGAAGTATACAGGGAACAACATACACCCAAACACCGACCACAGGTATTACACCTACATACCATAAAACATGCTTCTCATATAAGGCACCGTGAGAGCTGGAGGAAATTCAGACGGACCTCACTTTATTGCCTCTGCAGACATTGCCCTTTTTGCAAATTGAAGGTATGCCGCACCTTGCATCAGGTCAATCTATCACTATCATTTTTCCAACAGCAAGTGCTCACTCTATGTCTATTACATTTTGGTAATTCTCATAATAGTTTAAAATTTTCTTTTTTTTTTTTTCTTTGAGATAGAGTCACCCTCTGTCACCCTGGGTAGAGTGCCATGGTGTCATCCTAGCTCACAGCAACCTCTAACTCTTGAGCTCAAGAGATCCTCTTGCCTCAATTTTTCTATTTTTTTTAGTAGAGACAGTCTCGCTCTTGCTCAGGCTGGTCTTGAACTCATGAGCTTAAGCAATCCACCTGCCTTGGCCTCCTAGAGTGCCAGGATTACAAATGTGAGCCACTGTGCCCAGCCTATTTCAAATTTTATCATTATTACTGTATCTGTTATGGTGAGCTGTGATCAGTGATCTTTCATGTCACTGTCATAATTGTTTGGGGGTACCACAAGCCACACCCATATAAGACAGTTAACTTAACCTTTTGACTCTGAACAACACCTCTAGGGGTTCAAACAAGATGTTCTCTAAGTGTGAAAGCCATCTTTAGGCATTCAATACAAGATGATAATTTAGTGCCAAAGATGCCTGTGGGCACGTTTCCTTCCTGAGTCTCCACAAAGGATTAATTGGCAAATGTGTGTGTTCTGATTGCTCCACTGATGGGCCACTCCACAGTCTCTCTCCCTCCCTTCAGACCTCCCCATTCCCAGAGACACAACAATGTCCAAATTAAGCCAGTGAATAACACTATAAAGCCCTCTAGGTGCTCAAGGGAAAGAGGAGTTGCATACCTCTCCAAAAACTAGAAAAAAAAAAAAAAGACAGAAATAATTAAGCCTAGTGAAGAGAGCACGTTGAAAGCCTGTGAGATTGGCCAAAAGCTAGGCTGTTAGCACAAGTTAGCCAGGCTGTGAACACAAAGGAAAAGTTCTAAAAGTGCTATTCCAGTGGACACACAACGGTAAGAACATAAAACAGTCTTATTCCTGATACTGAGAAAGTGTTTGTGGCCTGGATAGAAAATCAAAACAGCCACAACATTCTCTTAAGCCAAAACCTAATCCAGAGCCAGGCCCTAACTCTCTTTAATTTTGTGAAGGCTGAGAGGCAAGAAGCTGCAAAGGAAAAGTTTGAAACCAGCACAGATCAGTGTGTGAGGTTTAAGGAAAGACCTTATCACCGTAAGAAAAAAGTGTGAGGTGGGGCAGCAAGTGCTGCTATAGAAGCAGCAGGTTACCCAGTTACCCATAAGATCTAACCCAGATCGCTGATAAAACAGTAAACAACAGATTTCGTTTCTTTTTTTTTTTTTTTTTTTGAGACAGAGTCTCATTTTGTTGCCCTCTGTAGAGTGCTGTAGCATCACAGCTCACTGCAACTTCCAGCTCTTGGCCTTAGGCAATTCTCTTGCCTCAGGCTCCTGAGTAGCTTGGCCTACAGGCACCTGCCACAACACTCGGCTATTTTTTTGTTGCAGTTTTTGCTGGGGTGGGGTTCAAACCTGCCACCCTCGGTATATGGGGCCAGCGCCCTATTCACTGAGCCACAGGTGCCGCCCCCAAAACAACAGATTTCAATGTAGATAAAATAGCCTTCTATTGGAAGAAGACGCCATGTCGGACTTCCATAGCTAGAAAGCAGAAGTCAAAACTTCAAATGATAATCTTTTTTTTTTAGGTGCTAGAGCAGCTGGTGACTTTAAGTTGAAGCCAGGTCTCAGTGACCATTCTCAAAACCCTAAGGCACTTAAGAACTATGCTAAATCTACTTTGCTTGTGCTCTAGAAATGGAACAACCAAGGCTGGACGACATCTGATTATAGCACACTTTACTGAATATTTTAAGTCCACTGTGAAGACCTATTGCTCAGAAAAAGATTCCTTTCATGATATCACTGCTTGTGACAATATGCTGGGTCCCCCAAGAGCTCTGATGAAGATGAACAAGGAGATTCATGTTTTTTTTCATGCCTGATAACACAACATCCATTCTGCAGCCATGGACCAAGGTGTAATTTTGACTTTCAGGTCTTATTATGTAAGAAATACATTTCATAAGGCCATAGCTACTAAATAGTAGTTCCTCTGATGGCTCTGGGTAAAGTGAACTAAAACCCTTTGGGAAAGAATTCACCATTCTAGGTAGTTGCCACTGAGGACATTCATGATTCATGGGGAAGAAGTCAAAATATCAACACAAAGTTTGGAAGAATTTGATACTAACCCTCATGGATAACTTTGAGGGGTTCAAGACTTCAGTAGAGGAAATAACCAAAGGTGTGGTAAAAAACAGTGAAAGAACTAGAATTAGACGTGGAATTAAGAATTACACCTAAGGAGGGGCTAAACTATAGTAACTAGTTATGAAAAATTCTGAACAGATGATGAGTTGCTTTTTTTTTCTTTTTCTGGTTTTTCGTTTTTTGGGTTTTGTTTTTTTTTTTTTTTTTTTTTTTTTGAGACATAGTCTCACTTTGTTGCCCTGGGTAGAGTGCTATGGCATCACTGCCCACATCAACCTCAAACTCCTGGGCTTACGTGATCCTGTTGCCTCAGCCTCCCAAGTAGCTGGGTTTGTTTATTTGTTTTTAGAGATGGGGTCTCTTGCTCAGGCTGGTCTGGAAATCCTGAGCTCAGGCAACCTGCCTGCCTTGGCCTCCCAGAGTGCCAGAATACAGGTGTTAGCCACCCTGCCTGGCAGCAGCTGAGTTACTTTTTATGAATGAACAAACAAAGTGGTTTCGTGAGATGAAATCTACTTCTGGTGAAGATGCCATCACCATTGTTGACATGACAACAAAGAAGTCAGACTATGATATAAACTTAGCTGATAAACTAATGGCAGGGTTTAAGAGATTGACTGCAATTTTGAAAGAAGCTCTACAGCATCACATGCTACAGAGAAATCTTTTGTGAAAGGAAAAGTCAATCAATGTAGGAAACCTCACTGTTGTATTATTCGGAAAATTTTGGCCACAGCCCCCCAACATTCAGGAATCGTCACCCTGATCAGTCAGCAGCCATCAGCATCAGGACCAGCAAAAAAAACCCTCCACCAGCAAAGAAGATAGCAACTCCCTCAAGGCTCAGATGATCATTAGCATTTTTTAGTAAAAAAGTATTTTTAACTAAGGTATGTACACTGTTTTTTCTTTAGACATAATGTTACTGCACATTTAATAAATCACAGTATAGTATAAATATAGGAAACCAAAAAATCACTGTGGCTTCCTTTATTGCAGTATTCTCTGTATTGTAGAGAAGCAAATCCACAGTGTCTCCAAGGCCTGGCTGTATTTCCTCAGTGGAAGGGATGATCTGAAGATAGCATGCTAGCTGGTCCTTGAGGGATGGGTGGGATTCACAGATGAGGGAGGACATTTTAAACAACAGGTGCAGCAGAGACAAAAGATCTATGTCAGTGGTTCTCAACCTTCCTAATGCTGCAACTCTTTAATACAGTTCCTCATGTTGTGGGGACCCCCAACCATAAAATTATTTTCATACACCTGTATTTGTACAGGGTGTCTGTGATGGTTTTAGGGTACCCCTGTGAAAGGGTCGTTCAACCCCCAAAGGGGTTGCGACCCACAAGTTGAGAACCGCTGATCTATGTGAACTGTAACCAGACCCTCTACAGGTGAAATCCAGGGTGTTAGGTACAGGTAGGGCAACCATTTTCAACATGAAAAAACCAAGATTGAGCTGCAGCTGAAGTTATCGCTCAGTTCAACAATGTAAGAGTTTTACATCAGTATTTATCACCTAAATTAACACCAAAAAATGTTTCATTATATAAATAATTTAAGGCTATGTCAGTTTATTAGTTTTTTTTTTTTTTTTTTTGCAACTTTTGGCCAGAGCCAGGTTTGAACTTGCCACCTCAAGCATATGGGGCCAGCGCCCTACTCCTTGAGCCACAGGTAGCACCCATTTGCATTTGCTTTCCAAAAGGAATAAAATAGGGTTTCAAAGACCTTTAAAAACTTTCTTTTCAGAAAATAGAAAAAGAATTAGAAGATCACTTAAGCCACTTGGTGCAAAAATGTCAAAGATGCTGGTTTTACATCAGTGGTTCTCAACCTTTCTAATGTCACAATGGATTTAATGTATTTTCACTGTTACAAAGGGGTCATGACTCATAGGTTGAGAATTGTTGTTTTACATCATTCAAGGTCTTTTAAGTTCAGCATCAAAAACCTTAGAACACAGAGTAGATGAGAAAGTGCCACCAACACCACAGTGCTGAGCGGGAAATACAAGTTCCCCAGTACTGGTTTTTAATGTTTAACAGAACTCCTGCAGGTTTCTTTCGAATTTAGAGACACAGAGCAAAACAAAGAAGCTGGAAGAAATACAAAACACAAAGGGTATCTTTTTTTTTTTTTTTTGAGACGGAGCCTCAAGCTATGCCCCTGGGTAGAGTGCCATGGCATCACAGCTCATAGCAACCTCCAACTCCTGGGCTCAAGCGAGTCTCCTGCCTCCACCTCCCAAGTAGCTGGGACCACAGGCG
>CAUYQV010099187.1:0-16330 GCA_963574575.1 Galagoides demidoff | reverse complement strand
GAGCCTCAAACTGTCCCCCTGGGTAGAGTGCCATGGCATCACAGCTCATAGCAACTTCCAACTCCTGGGCTCAAGCGAGTCTCCTGCCTCTGCCTCCCAAGTAGCTGGGACCACAGGCGCCCGCCACAACGCCCGGCCATTTTTTGGTTGCAGCCGTCATTGTTGTTTGGCGGGCCTGGGCTGGGGATTCGAACCGCCACCTTAGGTGTACGTGGCTGGAGCCTTAGCCGATTGAGCCACAGGCGCCAAGCCAAGGACTGATATTTATGTCACTCAGAGTTCTGACAATCAAACACGATCTCAAGTGTCTAAACTGAGACTTTGAGGAAAGTTCTATAAGTATGATTAGGGTTATAGAATCACTGGGGTTGTTGAGAAACTATGAGAATAACAATAGCAAGTTCTCTCACCATCCTTAACACAAAGAGGTTAAGGGTTGCAGCGGGTTAAGTCACATCAGGACCAAGGAAATGCATGTACTTGCACAGCATTGTCCTGAGAAGTGAGAAGGGGCCACTGTCCCAGCGTCTGGGTTATGCAGATTGTGGTCGTCAACCCCAGGGAGCAAAAGACAGGGTAGAGAAGGCGGTGAGCAAACTGACACCCGCACAGGTTAGAATAGGACCCTGTAAATAGGGATCTACTACTGATAAAGTATGAAAAACGGCAACCACTGATTACTGAGGTTGGAGGAGAATGGAAACATAATCTTTCCTTGGCAGTAAGTGGACAGAAACTTTTAGGTGGAAGGGTATTGAAAATATAAACTGCCAAAGAAGGGTAAAATAAAGTGAAATTTGGCAGTTATCTACAGGATTGGAAACTATGAGATCAGTATTTAGTTTATTGAAAGTATTCATGGGATAATAGGATTGAAACTAATATGGTTGGAGGAGGAAGTAAGAGATGAAAATAGAAACAGTGAGTTTAGTCTCTGCTTTCATGGAGACTAAGTGTGAAGGTCAGGATAACGAGAAAGCAGTGGGTAAAGAGAGAGAGGAGGAACTGGTTTAAGTACATGGGGTACCTGAGGTATGTCCATTGATGGTGAGAAATGACTGGTATAGAAGGAGACTATGCAGTCTAACCCTGTAATGATGGTAAGGGGGAAGTCAGGAACATGAAAGGTATCTCCCTCTTTTCTTTATTTCATAAGAGAACTTCACAGTGTACTGCAGAGAAACAAATAATATGTTTACGATGGATAAATAAAAGATTTAGTGTCTAAATGCTATAATGACAAGTTTACATATTTTTATATATAATAGAAATGCATCGAAAATTTGCAGAAGAGAAATGTAATTATCTGGATATGTCTGAAAGAATTTAAAAAGGAAAATGAAAAGTGCTCATTTCTGGTACTTAAAATTAACTGAGAAAGTGAAAATAGATGAATAATAAAGGAAAATGTGGAGAAATCCCATAAGAACAAGACATCTGAAATTTTATTTGTTATCTACATACGGGGTATGTTGAAAAATTTCTATCCACTCCAGAAACATTGCACCGTGTAAGGCAATGCATGTCCACCTATTCATAATCCTGGAGTCACAGGTTTGAACTGGACTGCCTGTATTAGTCTCCCCTTCCTTTGGTCCCAAGAAATAATGTTATTGTATCATGCTTTGGAAGATACAGAGCACCAACCTGGCAGATGATGTTACAAATACCCCTTTGGACTATGAGTTGACTGTGTTGTGTCCTCAAGAGTATAGTTTTTCATGGAAAAGCTAAAAATATCATAAATGACTCTATATCTTAGACATCAAAAAGAACAGGATATCAATAGGAAGGAAATCAGAGGAAGTGTGGTTGATCCAAAAAATTTACCTGAGTTCTCACCTGGCTTACTTGGTAGAATAGGTATTCTTGTATAACATGTGTCAGGCACCTACCTTAACATGATTAGAGGACAGAACCTATTCAAACCCTTCAACCCATCTTAGGCCATTGACTTGTCTCAGAGCATGACAGGACAAAACCCAATTTGTGTTTTAGAATTGGAAAAAGCAAAATTAAATGGATAGGGACAGAGAAACACTGAACTCTGTAGTAAAATCCAAGAGTATTACTGAGGCAAGCAGAATGAAAGTTTAGGATAAATATAAGACAGGTTTCTTACATTTAGAAGGTTAGAATCTACAAGATTTGGTAATAATTTAGTTATATAAATAAGAGAAAGGCGAAAGAAGAAATCTATAAGGATTTTAGTTCAGAAATTATTCAAAAGAAGGAACACTAAAAATTACATGTTTTGAAGGAAAATATAATTTCCCATTTTTTAAAACACAAGTCACAGTGATTGAAAATGCAAAACGTCTATTGGTGCTGCAAAACGAGGAGAGAACGTTCAGGAATAAAATGCAATTGAACTGGACTAGGTCAACACTGGAGAGTATTACCTGGGAATCATCATTACATTCAGCTTTTTAAAAAACAAACCAACTTATTTGACATTAGTTGGATTTACTATAAGACACTGACAAAGAGAGAAGCAACCCTGACTTCTAGTTGCTGGCCTGGCAATGGCAGCTGGGCCTTGTTGCTACTATCATACAAGCTGGCCTGGCACCCACCGCTAGGCCTTCCCATTCCCCTTTTGGACATAAACCATTTCACAGAATGTACAATAGGTATGGCCACTTTGTGACCACAATGAAAAACACACAAAAACAAGACCATTCCATATGTGTATCTGACTCAGACTAAATATGACAAAGCCACAATAATGAACCAACGCCTTTTATCCTAACTAATGTGACTGAATGTAACTTCCTTACCAATTACAGCTTTCACCTAAGTCTAACTCCACTCTTTCTAGATGTACTAAGATGTACCAAGGTACCCAGTCACGGAATTACTACTGCTTCTGTTCAAAGTCCTGCTTCTGAAAACTCTCCCCCAAATCAGGTGATACAAGTCCAAATCCTACACCCAAGTTCTAACATCCTCGGACTGACATGTCTCACAATGGTCCTCGAGATCCTCAAGGTCTGCACATTCTCTTTTGCTGTAAGTGTTAAACTCAACTTGTTCATTTAGTGCTCCTGGTGGTCTTTAGCTGAAAGAAATTGAAAAACTATAATACCCTTCCTACTTCTTCCCTCATCCTTCCCACAATCCTGCAAACAGAAAAACAAAAGCGCAGTATTCTGAAAGAATGGGGGAAAGCACAAACAGAATGTTAATTTTATTAGTTAAAAATAGAAATAGCAATTCAAAATCTTTTTAAAAATCCTTCTAAAATTTTCCTCTCTTCCTCCCTCCCTGCCTCCCTTCCGCTGGGCTGAGGCTTCAAGTATCTTTCAAATTCATGATGCATAAAGTGTGTAATCCCCATACACACTGGATTACTCTCAGACGTGTGGTCAGGGCGTTTTGTTTCTGGAAATGTGATTACCTACTCTGTTACAATCACGTTATCATTATAAATTATTATAAGCTCTTTCAATTTACATTCAATGGCCTAAAGACCTCTGTAATCAGCAAACTCCTAATAGGACGTCTGATTGGGTTGTCTCATCAAATTAAAATAGAAATGGTCTCTCCTCTTCTCTCCATCATTCTCACCTTATTCTGCTCTGCCTTTCCCCCCCACCCCACCCCCATCTGCCTTCCTTTCCAGGCTGTTTGGAGTATGTGGCATCCTAACATTTACGCATGAGAATGATGGCCTTGGGCAGCTCCTGCTCTTTCCTGTCTGGCTGGTTAGGGGGAGTGTTGCGTGGATTGATTTGCACTGGTGCTCAGCCAGTCCCTTGGTACCCATTTGCCCACTGACAGGTTTTATGAAGGACACTAAGTGCACAGTTGCACTTCCTTTACGAGTTCATTTGTAATGTTACACCATGTGCCTTTCCCAGTTTGAGCCTGTTCGCTGCAGTTTCTTTCTCTGCCAGGAAAGGTGAAGGTTATTTTATGGCTGTGCAGATGATTGCCTCACACTTGGTGCTGTCTGTAAGGTCCCTTGGTACCTCATATAGCTTCTTGAAATATACTTTCCAGTGGTTTTACTTGTCTTCCTGTGTCGTTAGCACTTTGCCATCTGCTGTCCTGATGCCACTGCAGGCTTTGGATAAATTTCAATCTTTACAAATCCCTTTGTAGTATTTCTATTTACCCCTTGTTTCCAATTCGTTCTACTACATTGATTGTTATTTTTTAATCTCTCATAGATATGTGATTTTAATTTTCCAAAGCATTTTCTAGCCTTTCATAGGAAAAAAACAACAACAACAAAAAAACACTGTTAGATTCATTAGGCCAATGATCTAATAGATAATATTCAAACCTATTGCAAATATTTATTAAAATGAAAATGATAACCAATGTATAACCACTGGTGTAATAGTTAATCTTTCTCTTATAATTATATATTCAGCTCATTCACAGACTATCCACCTAAGATGTCTTGGTAAAAGGCTTTTTCAAAATAATATTTTATTTTATAAACTTGAATCTATGCCAGGATTACATTGACCATTTCATATCTGTGGGGGCTTGGGGGGATTATTTTGTTCAATGAACACATAATATTGAAATTCTCTAGATTTTTGCATTTAATTATACTATTATTTAAAGAACATAAATTTCTACAAATCTTTAAAACAATTATCACTTTATTTACAGTTCTTTCTCTCCAACTCTCACTACTGACAGCTCCCTGGAACATATTTAGACATGCCTGTCATTTTTATAAAGAAAAAAAAAACAAAAAACTTGCTTTGAGATTGAAAAAAAATTCTGCTCCTGGGAAGAGGAAATTTTGTGCCTCCCCTCCCCTTACTGGAATTTCACAAAATAAATATCTTCGTGGTTCTTATTACCATCATCTTTACCCATTTTTTTCACTAATAAGAACTAGTTGTAATGTGGAAAATTCAAGGTTATAAATAAAAGTAACGTGTTGATGTGTTACCAAGTATTGTAGAGAAGCTTTGCAAAACCCAATGGAAATTTTCTAAAATGCTCTAAAAATTACTATGATGACAAAACTATCAGGCTTATAATGATCATATCTTCACTATAAACTGATTTTATTGTTAAAGTGAAATGCTAATTCATGAAGGCCACTTAATTCACTTTACACTCTCTTATTTTTCTAAAATGAGAATTTTTTGTCCATCCTGCTTATAGAAATTCTTATTTGACTATTATCTCTTACTCAAATGTGTAAGAAAAATAGGAAATAAAAAATGATTAACACAAGTCATTTTGAGTTAGTCTTCTTTATATTAACTTGGTTATCCTTTTCAAAGAATTCAAAATGAACAAAACCAGAAATAGTCACTGCACTAAAGGCTGACCAATTAACGTCGGTTCTCTCTGTCTCTTCACGCATTCAACTTCATTTATTGTTAAATACACAACTATGTTATGTTTCTTGTTTTCTTGTATAATTATCTTAAGTATTATAGTATTTTAAATAAGAAAACTAGAACAAAGTATCATTGTTAGAAAACTTAGAAGTTTAACAGAATCTCTTCAGGTGTCCAGATCTCTAAGCATTTGATACTAAGACAACCTAATAAAACCATAAATAGTATGACCTTATTATTCAGTGACTCAAACAAGCTTCCTTCACATTCTCATTTTTTCTCATTGCTTTCTTCCCCTCAAAACTCATATATATATTTGTTTGAGGCAGAGCCTCAACCTATTCCCCTGGGTAGAGGCATCGCAACTCACAGCAACCTCCAACTCCTGGGCTCAAGTGAGTCTCCTGCCTCAGCATCCCAAGTAGCTGGGACCACAGGCACCTGCCACAATGCCTAGCTATTTTCTTCTTTTTTGGTTGCAGCCATCATTGTTGTTTGGAGGGCCCAGGGTGGATTCAAACTCACCACCTTAGGTATGTGTGGCTGGCGCCTTAGCCACTTGAGCCACAGGCGCTGAGCCAAAACTCATGTTTTTATAACATTTCTAGAGATTTTATGGATAGAGGCAGAAGTCCAAGTATAACTAAACAGTTGAAATGAAAAGAAGGCATCATTAGAGAGTTTTAGACCCAAATACAACCAAAAATATTGCATTACCATGGCATTTATACTGGGAACACAAGCATTGTGTTGATTTTTGAATTTTAATTAAGGATAGAAAGACAGCCCTTGTAACATGAAAGTTTAAGTGGAATAAACTTTCATGTATATGGAAATAAATGTCTTTTTTGAGACATTTAGCAAATAAGAAAGAAATTTGTTGTGCCCATCTCTTAAGATAATGATAAGAATCAAAATGACTGGCTGGTAGCAAACACTTTATGGACCTTATTTAGAGGAATAGTAAATCATGTGCCCCTGAGTAGGTTTCCGATTTAAGAGCTGGTAACAGACCAGATTCCAGACTATATCTTTTTGATTAGTTCCATGATCGCTTCAGGAAAACCACATAGCATAGTTTAGAAGTGATGCTTATTTTTCCCTCTTCTTCCATCAGTGATTTCTTCTGGTAACTCTTAACTTCGTTAAAGTCCCTCTTTATCCCTTACTGGGAATGATTTCCAAAGCAGAATGCAAACGTCCTCCCTCCCGGTTCACCTCGAGAACATCATCGTTCCTTCCACTCTATGTTCCTCCTCCTGTCCTCACTGGGAGTTTGTTAGCTCTCAAAGAGTAGCTCACCTAGAAACATAGAAGTTATTCACCTTGTTTTTCTCTCTATAACTATTGTAATTAATTAACCACATTTGTAAAAAATTATATTTTCTAATAGCCTAAAAAGGCTAAATTTTTCTTTTTTATGAGAGCCTCACTCTGTCACTGTGTGGTTGAGTGATGTGGCATCATCTCTAGTGCACAGCAACCTCAAACTCTTGGGCTCAAGCAATCCTCCTGCCTCAGCTACCCAAGTAGCTGGGACTATAGGCACCCACCACAATGCCTGGCTATTTTTTCTCATTTGGGTAGAGATGGAGTCTCGCTCTTGCTCAGAGGTCAAGCAACTCACAAGAAATCCCCAAGTACTGGGATTATAGGCGTGCACACCGTGCCAGCCAAGGCCTAACTCTTCATTATTTCCTTATTCATCTACTTTATCTTTAAACTCTCATTATATTCCCCAACTACCGCCACCAACTTTTGTGTTTACTCTGCCTCTTAGATTTCTTTATGCCAATCTGAATGTGGCTCCCAAAATTTATGTGCTGAAACATAGTGGCCAGTGTGTTAGTGTTAAGATGTAGGGCCTTTAAGAGGTGATAAAGTTACGGGATGACAGTCATGGACGGAATTAGGGCCCTTATAACAGGGCTTGAGGGAGTGTGCTTTTTTCTTTCTGTTCTTTCACTGTGTGAAGACCTGGCATTCAAATTCCTGTTTGCCCTTCCCTCCTCGCTGCCATGTGAGGACAGCATTTGTCCCCTCCGGAGGGAGGATGCAGCAACAAGCACCATCTGGAAGCAAAGAAGAACATTCACCAGACATCAAACCTGTTGGAAATTTGGTCTTGAACTTCTCAACCTCAAAACTGTGAAAAATAAAAGGATTTTACATAAACCGCCTAGACTCAGGCATTTTGTTATAGTAGCACAAACAGACTAAGACAATTCCTCAGTTTAATACTGCCATGAATAAACAATAGTAAACAAAAATCTCCATGAGAAAATTAAATACCTTGTGGCCTCCCCCACAGATCGTCCTTTCTGTGTCTCTTGCTGCTTCTCTCTCCACCTTCCTAAGTCTCCACTGTGATTTTGCATACTTGTATTATATATACAATGTAACTAGAGATCCCTCAGTTACCTATGTATATTTATAATACATTTATTTGGTTTGGGTATTTAATCCCTCAAAATCTCATGTTCATATTTAATCCCCCATGTTGGAGGTGAGCGCTTGGAGGAGTTGTTTAAGTTATGGGGACAGATCCCTCCCTGAATGACTCGGTACCCTCCCTGCAATACTCTTTATTATTACAGTTTACATGAAAGCTGGTTGTTTAAAAGAGCACCTTCTCTTCCTCCTCTGGCACTCTCTCTCACCATGTGACGCACTTGATTCTCCTTCAAATTCTGCCTTTATGGGAAGCTCCCTGAGCCCTTATCAGGGGCAGGTGCTGAAGCAATGCTTCTTACACGGTCTGCAAAACAAGAGTAAAATAAACCTCTTTTTTTTTTTTTTTAACAAATTACCCACCTTCAGATATTCTTTTATAGAAACACAAAATAGATTAGCACATGTATCTTTCATCTTGCTCTTCTCTTTCCTTTTCCTTGAGACTTCTCTTATTTATTATTTATTTAGAGAGTCCTAGTCGCCTAATGATGTAATTTTATAGCAAATATCTGAACAACTCAACATATTCTTGACACTCTTTGCTTACCTTTAAGCCCTAACATTTACACAGTGGGGGATATATCTATATAGAAACACTTATCAGTAAAGCAAATCCTGTCTCTCTGATGTCTCATCTTAAAGATAAAATCATCCTGCCATGACTATTATGCTCTTCCACTTATGTATAAACATTCTGTTTATTCCCAACATGTTTAAAATAGGTTAGTTCATAGTTGCAAAATGGCTACACATTTTCAGTATGTCTAAAGATTCAGTTCCATATTGAGTTGTTTTAAAGCATAATGGCAGTTGTTAAACTGCTTAATTCATTACTGGAACACTTTTTTTTTTACAGCAAGAAGAGATTTAACACCCTGCTGCGGTAATTCTGAATGGAAAATTAAGTATTTATTTGTGTTAGCTTAGTTTATTTATACATTAGATGATCCAATCTTGCTATACAGGATATTGCTCTTCCGAGAGAGAGATGCTTTCAAGCAATTAGTTTAAATGCACCCAATCAATACAGGATATTGTTAGGTTAATTTCTTATTTTGTTTAATTGATTGAAATTCTCTCAGAACATTTTAATGGAATTTTAGTGTAAATTATATCAGCATGAACGATGAAAAGAAGGCCTGATGATCTCAAATGGTTTCTACCATACGAATTTTGTAAGATCTAAACTTAAGAAAAAAAAATCCTAAAGCTACAACAAATAAAAAATTAAAAGTAGCCATATAGATAACACTGGAAATGGAACATAGCATCCCCTATTTTGTGTGCCATAAAGTAAAAAGAAGAAATTTGGTATCATTTTTAATGTATGCCTTTTTAATGCTTAAGGGTTTTATAAGCCATACATATTCATAGGCACACATAAAATAAATGCTAAAATTTAGATACATATAAAATCTATATGTAAATACTTTTGCTCTTAAAGTTATGATGTTTAAAACACATTTTAAGCTTTTTAAAATCCCATAGCAAGTATAGAGCTTAGGTGTGATGGAAAATAATGAAATATTTTACTCATACCTGGATAAAACCCTAAATGGTTCACCTGCCCACATCCCTGTAACCTATGTTTATTCTAAAGGCAGACTGATAATAAAGGCTTTCTGTTTTTCATTTTTAGTCCCAGTAGATGCCCTTACACTTATTAGGTACTTTACATATTTTTATTTACTTTTTAAAAATTTTTAGAAAGAGAAGTCTTTATACTTGAACTATGGGCTAGAACATTTGCTAAAGAAATCACACCCACGGTCTTAGGGCATAATCAATAATAATTAATCCCTGTTATTGAGCATGGCTAAGGATTAAATATGCCTAAAAAATCATTTTTATTTATGGTTTATTTTTATTTTATTTACAGTTTTAATTTTCCAAGAATGAAACACATGCTTATTGTGAAAAAAAGGCATAAAATATGAAATAATGAAAAGTTTATGTAAAAAGTTTATCTTGCCTACCAGATCTCCACTCCACATTTAGAAGTTTTGCTAAATGTTTGACACTAATGATTTCAGACCTCCATCCATCTAGCTAGCTATTACCTACATTACCTTTGTATCTACCACATCATAAATAAAGGAAGGCCAAGTAATATGTGCATTTTATCCCATGTAGATCTATTTGGTAAGTCAAAAAAAAATTCATATTTTTATACTTACAAAAATGAGTTACATAAATCACACAATTTATGCTTCCATTTTTATGTATTTTGATACACATATATCAAATACTGAATGCCTGGTCACTGAATAGCACAGTGATTCCACAGGCTGGTGGCAAACTGCTCTACCATTAGCCAGAAAATGCAAGTGATTGGATCAATTTGTCAGATTATCAACATAATAGAGCGGCAATGAAACCAAAATCATTTTCAAGAATGTGAGAAAACCATCTTATTATTGGCTTATCTGTTATCAGAACATACATTTATTCCTACCATATCCTAAGGCTCTAATCAAGGCCAATGGTGACATAGTGAATTGTACTTCAGACTGAGAAATGTCAGCGCCTCATGGAAGAGTTTCTCCCCCAGTACATATTTGGTGTCATCTTTTTGCCACTCAATAACTATCAATTCCAAGAAAAACAACCTTCGGTGGGTAAAAGAGAGGCTAAAATAGGTTTTAAGTTTTGGAGTTCTTACAGTCTCCATAACTTTTTAAATGGTTCAATGTCCTATTTCATGTATAGATAAAGCCTTAGGTAATACAGGATGATATTCAAATAAATACGTGGGAGGCTATTCACATAATAAAGAGGTTACATCTTCATATTTCCTTTCTTATTCTCAAAATTTAGTTTCTCAGAAGTATATCCTAAAACTAATTAAATTGTAAATTTGAAATCCCCAGTAAATCAAGACTCTTCTCAATCAAACTGCAGATTTTATGAGTTTGAAGGGAACAAATTTTCAATTAGAGTGGATAATATGTCAGTTTTTTTCTTTTGGCAAATGGCCCGAATATATGCATTTCCCTTACCCTTACATGACTCATAGAGGAGGAAGCAGATTTAATGGACCTGATGCCCTTATAATGGCTGGGCAGGTCTCATAGGGTATCCCTCTTATGTGAAGGTTGGATGGGATTTGAATTTTGGGGTCGTATTCTGTTGCTCAATTCAGCGCTATTAATGGTAATAATAACTAAATAAATATCTAAATACATGCACAAAAAATTAAAGAAGTTATTAAAATCACTGTTAGTAAGGGCATGAGAATACAAGCACTATTACACTATTGATAGGAATTTCAACTGGTAATTTTTGGAACAAGGGTTACATAATATAGGAACATATAAATATTAATAATAGAAATACTCTTTGACTCAGAAATATCTGTTCCAGGAATGTATTTTAAAATATGCTAACAGAAGTAGAAATGGAAATTATTATAGTATTTTTTGTAATAACAAAATCCCATAAACAGCCTGACATCTATTATAGTTCACAGTTAATGGAAAATAAAACCTCGCTTTGTGAAGTGGTTGTCAACTTGGGGCTTCACATTAGAATTCACCAAAGTAAAAATATTTTAATACATGGAGCCATATCTTTACCTTGATATTATATAGTTGTTACAAATGGTATCTATATGTTATTTCATGGGATCATCACCAAAATATATTACTGTATAAAGAAAAAGAAAGATAAAGGTCAGTCTTTCTCTTTTAATTAACAAAAGGGGGTAAACACATTAAAATGTCTACTTTTTTTTCATTCTGCAAGTTTCCTATAAAGCTATTAACTTCCTAATTAACTGTAGGAATTTTGCAGACAAGTTGATAGGTAGGAGAAATAATATTTTCATTTTTGGATGTTTTTATCATTTATTATTATGTAATAAGATCATTTATTTTGTTACAAAATTTGATTTCTACCAGATAAGCTTCTCTCACTAAAGTCATTGAATTTTAATGATGCTCCAGACTATGCAAATTTAGTCTATCACTGAGTCCTATGGCACATGGTAACTAATAGCCTGGCTCATTCCACATCCCTCCCATTTTTTCCTTGTTCAGCCACTGAATATCAGTACAGAGGAATACAATTAATAAAAAGCCTTCTCTTAAATTTCATAATTCTGCAAAACAAGGCACTATTTTACAGACTGGTGTATAACTATGGGTTCACAATAGAATCACTTGTAGGACATTTTAAAGCTAGATGTTCATTGGTCTTATGTTTGGAAACTGAATCAAAATACTCAGGTGAAAGCCATGTGTTCCATATATTGAAGACCCATTTCACAATTCCAATGCACTGTCCCAGTTCCTATAGTGGGGAAAATTAAAATGTAGTTTGATCATTTTAGGGATCCTATATGTAAATGTAATTAATTGATATATGCAAAATGACAAACAAAAAAAGAAATTTAATCCCATCTCACCTAAATCCCTAGAGTTTGGGAGATGGGGGGGGTGGAAAGTTCACTGACGTAGCCGTGCCAAGGGACTACGCATTTCTATTTTTTTGGGTTTGCTGCTCTTCTAGTTCCTGTCTGGAGGCTACTCTGCCACATGAGAGGAAATCCCTCTTTTTCCTAGTCTGTCATTTGTGCTGGATCCTGGATCCCTATCATATTTGTCCGAAGGTAGCACCCTTAATGCTAGTAAGATCTCAGTTCACTATACATCATTCCCACTTATATTTTCAGTTTGAAGACAATTAAATGTCTTTAATTTTCAAATTGTTTCAGAAACAGTGCAACTTTTGAAAGGTTTACATTGGCCACGATCATAAATGCAAAGTGTGAAGATGAGATTTACTTTCAAGTTGTGATTCGATCAATATTGGGAGAGAATAATAGAAGACAGGCAGGTTATGAACTAAGCCACGTCTCCTGATATGGTTAAGATGCATCACAGACAAGGGAGGGCAAACATCAGTGGGGTTAGCTCTGGACTCTTACTGACAAAAGGAGTGTCCTCAACGGGATAGCAGATTCTGGTTATGCAGCAACTCTTGATGGACTCCCTCACTAATATCAGATTAGGAGCATCTTGGCTATTACAGGATTTAGTAGATTTTCTGCCTAGTGAGACTAAGGATTTGGGCAATTTCTCTGCATTCAAGTAGGTGGTTATGAATGGATCCATCTCTGAAAAGAAATTTGGTCAATGAACAAAGTCTGTAATTACAGAAAGGGAAAACTCTTCATAGGAGAGTCCTAGCCAGGGATAATGAAACCTGTTCACACACAATTTCATTTTATTACGAGATTTCTCCCTTGTTGATATAGAGCCCTCTAGGTATCCGTTGCATTACTTTCATTATTCATGGACAAATAGCATGCAACAGAATGTATTTATTAACAAAAGAATTGGGTAATGTCCAAAGGCATAAAATTTTTATAGATAAACATTTTCTCATTTTTAAAATATATATATATAATGATGATATTACATTTTTACTGATTCTCAAGGTATATAATGTTTTTACATTCATTATTTAATTCTCAAAAATACCTCATGAACTAATCATTCTTATTGTTTCTATATTATAGAGGCATGCAGCTCAAGGAAATTAACTTGCTTGAAGCCAAATGATAGCCGTTGTTACGGAAAATTTTTTTTTCTTAATTTTAGCACAGCCTGTCTTGACTCTTAACGGCGGTAATTAATAAGTAGTATTATATTTTCTGGAATTCTATGAATTGTATGTGTTTTTTATTGCTTGTTAAAGTTTTCTAGCCTTGCTACTGCCTTCAATCAAAGTTGAATAATGTGACCTCCTTGAGGTATACTATTAGAAAACAAAATTAATTAGTTGAATCCCAATAGTTCAGATAATCTAACTACTGAAACCACTAGTTCTCCTCTAGGATACAGACACTATAAAGGGCTGATTTTGAACCACAGACGTTTTTATAGTGGAAAAATAACACATATTCTTTTAATAGCCAACTGCACAAGAAATTTATTTTTAAATGCACCCTTTAAAGGTTAAATTTATGTCAAGTTGGTTTTCTAAACTAATACGCCAGATGAGTCTTCAAGACTGGGGACGGCTGTCTGTTCTTTTACATTACACTCCCAACAGTGCTATCTCTAAGACATGCTGGCAAGAAACAGGAAGTCAGTTTCAGCCAAATTCCCACATTTCAGAGTCTTGCTGACGAGAGTAGGAAAAGTCTCTTCAGCAAGACGAAGTGGGTGGTGATCAAGCCACACGCACATAGTACATCACAAACTCACACTTGCCTAGATCCAGGCAAGAGCTATTTTTATGTCTATTTTTGTGTTTCAGATAAATACTATTTCAGAAACTAGTGCTTCAAGAATGGAAACCAGTTTACTAAACAGTGTGTAGTGATTTGAAAAATGTAGCAATCACATTAAAAAACTTTCCTCCTCCCAAGTGATCTTTAGAACTACAGGCGAGTCAGGAAAAACACACACATACATATGGCTTAATTTAAGGGCTTACGCATTTTGTGCATTTCATACATATGTTTCGGAGCATTTCGCAAGTTTCAAAATATCTTAGTTCAATAAACAGCTCTAACCATTGAGATTCTCATATCTGGATGTCTAAATTTCTAGCAAGACCCAGAATGCTATCTCCACTATTCTCTCATACAGGTTTTGTGTGCTTTTTTGCTTTTTCTTCTCTCTCAGTGATGCCTATAATTTTTTACTTTGAAGATTTTAAGTAATCCTATATTTCTTAAAGACTTTGTTCATTGCTTTTTGGCTCTTTTTTTTCTTTATTTTTGACCAAATGGATTGATTCAAGAAGCTTATCTTCGGAGTCTGAAATTCTTTTCTCTGCTTCATTGTGGTCCTGTCTACTGATGAGATATTCTCTTTCATGTCTCGAAGTTGTGTTATTTTTAAAATTAATTTCTTTTGTGAATTCTTCCTTTATATCCTAGAGTATGTTTTGACTTCCTTGTTTTGAACAGCCAGCGTGATCCTTTGCGGGTGTTGAAATAGCCTGTTATTTCATGGTGCTGGTCTCATCTCATATGGAACTTTCCTTCCTTCAGCTCAAAACAGATCGCTTTGTGGTCCACCCTTCCTCCTCTGATGGGAACAGTGCTGCTCAGTGTCAAGAAGGAGAGGTACGCTGCCTTTCAGCTCATGCAGGTAAGCAGCCACTCTGATGCTGCTGGCAGTTTGTGTTGTCTGGACCTCAGACCTGTGGGCAAACGTTCAGGTTTCAACAATGGTGGACTAAGTGAGGCAATCTCCAGATTCCAGGCCCTGAATAGCGTGCTTGATTTCTGGAGAGATCTGCCTATGACCAAACTGGTGAATTTGCTTTCCCTGAGGTCAGCCGCTGGCTGTGATAGTGAGGAATGGGATGATTTTCCAGTTTGGAAGAATGCCCAGGCAAGGAAAGGGAAGATGCATTGTGACCTGCCACAGCATGGGTGGGCCCCTCCTGATAAGATTAGATGAGGTGGGCAGCTGTGGGGTAACACAATCTGCTCACACTTCCCTCTCTCAGCAGTGACAATGGGCTATGTCTTTCTAGGGAACAAAGGTGTCCAGATTCCTACTTTCTCCCCAGATGACCAGTAGTAGGTGTGGTGGAGGCAGCCCAATTTGCTGTGTACTGGGCTAAAAGATGTCTGTGCACTACAGCTGAAATACTCAGTCAAGGGTGTAGCAGTGCAGGGAAGCTAGGGTCCAGGTCTGCCCACTCCACCCTTCCTCAGCAGAGGCGACAGTGTTTGTCCTTGGGTCATACCAAAGCACCTGGATACCTTCCTTCCAAACAGGTCTGGCTATGGCAGAGGTAGCAGAGAAAGGTTAAACCTGTGAATTCTGGGCTTCTAGAATGGCTGGGGGCTGATGCTGAAATGTTCCCTTGGGGCAGAGGCAGCTGTGCCAGGGACTTGACTCTAGGCACGGAGGCTCTTCCCAGAAAAGGCAGGCAGCTCAGGGAGAGGACTGCTTGCACCACCCTCCCTCACTGGAGGCAATAGTTTTTGTCCATGGACCACACCAAAGAGTTTATTACAACTTTATAAAGGGAAAGGCATGAGTCCCACTCTCTGTAGGAGAGAGGGGTGCACTGTCAGAAGTGAGGCAACCATTTTCAAGTGGCTGGCTTGATTGTCTCGTGTGGTTCCTGTGCCAGCCCCAAGGAGGAAGAGCTGTGGTTGTCCTCAGCAACAATGGACAGGGGAAGAGAGAGGATGAGACGGCTCTGAATTGAAGGGCTTTGTGTTCTGGTCTTTTTTGTTCCCAGAATCCCGCTACAAGTTGTTTTCTTCTCAGCTAGATACAGCTGTCTTGAATGACCGAAATACTATTCCCCAAGGCTGCTGTGATTTAAGCAGTGCTGGGGAGTGTCAGGTGTGGATCCATCAATGTAGAGATACAAGAAATGAGACTGTTTGGGACAGTTTCAGAAAGTGTTATCTCTTTATGAAGGGAAGGCAATGAGCCGCGCCCTCTATGTAAAACCCAGGCACAGTGAGCACAGTCTTATGGGGTGCAACCTCCACCCCAAGCCCAGAAGTGTCCATCCGTGGAACGCCCACCCTAACAACTTGTGCTTGGGAACAGAGGTGGCTACATCTGCCGCTT
>CAUYQV010099185.1:0-70759 GCA_963574575.1 Galagoides demidoff | reverse complement strand
TTGAGCCCAGGAGTGTGAGGTTGCAATGAGCTATAGTCATACCACTATACTCTAGCCTGGACAACAAGTAAGATCCTGTCTTTAAAAAAAAGAGAGGAAAGTAAGTTGTGATATTTTCCACATCTAATCATTCTGTGTGCTTTGGTAATAAATAGAGATGTTAATTACCCTGTCTTTATCACTGTCCTTATCTTTTTTAATTAAAATGATTTAAAATGATTTAATTAAAATGATTTAAAGTGGTCATGAAGGTCTTCCTTGTGTTAATTTTTTATCTAGAAAGCAAGGTATATTTATATTTAGAAAAGTTTTTATCTGCAGAACCTCAGGGTTCACCTTGCCATGTGACATACATCATTGGAAAAATAAAATATTTGATCTCTAAAAAATAAGTACTTTTTCATTTCCCTTTGGCTTTTTTTTGTAACTACAAAATTAAGACTATTTTATGTTTTTTTCATTTATTGTTCTCCTTAATACCTTTCTTCATAAGAGTTGGTGTTGAGGAAATACCTTATAAAATTATGAATGTATTTATATATCACAAATCTCAACTATGATGAGCTTAGTATTCCTTTAAAAGTTTATTGTTTCTGAAAGAAAAACTATATTTGGGGAAGTAAAACATTCATGTTCTTCCTTAATACTCTTATGAGTTTCAAGTGTTCAGATGTAAAAGTAATATTGCATTGATTCTCCTGTTAGAGAAGAAATGCCTGCTTTTGATTTTAAAAATGAACCAGAAGAACAGCTGAACTTGTTGCCTGCTCTTTGTGTTAGTGTCCTTTTTGGCAGGACTTGCCTCTGTTGTTCCGTAACACACACAGCATTGGTTTTTGCTCTGTATTTAAGGTACTGTAGGGATGTGATGCTGAAATACAGTCATGGAGTTCAAGTATAGACTTGTTCCTTTCTTGATGAACATAAGCAGTTCATTCTTCTATAATTCGATGGACTTTGAAAAAATGAATAACTAAAAAAAAATGAATAAGTAAATATCTCATTATACATTAAGTAGACTTTTAAAAATACCGTCTGTTATTCCCAGACTTATACCTGGCATGTTTTTGATATTGTGCTCAATTTTGATGTGTATTGATTAAACTCTACACTTACCTCTAAAATTATTTTGGGTTTACATTTTGTCCTATGTTCATTTGAGTTTTTACTAGACTTATTTGTATTACATTAATTTTGTATCTTTATTTTTACCATGAATGGCATTAACTTGTACAACGTACTTTACAGTTTCTCTAGAATTAGATACTCTAGTTGCTTTGCTGCACCGTTAGCTGAGGTTCCGTATTAATCAAGTTTCTCCTCCTCTGTTGTCCTACCCTTAATAATAAGGTCTTATTTCTCAGAAAGAAGTTCTATATTTTTATGGACAAGCATTATTTTTTTTCTTGAATGAATTGTTCTAAAGACATAAATTATTTAAATCTCTTAAATAAGTCTTCAGTTTGCAATGACTATTTCATGGGTAATAGGTATTATATAAAGAGTCTCATTCTCTTGGTTGTTGAAAATGTGAACTATTGCTTCATTCACTTTAGATATTAGTAAAAAGTAATGTTTGGCAAAACTGCTATGTACATCATCTTATCCCAGGAAAAATAGACAAATTGACTGGTGGTCAGCCTGCTGCATTCACTTGGCTCTACTGGCCTTCTTCAAATATTTAAGTCTTAAAAATGAAGAATATCAGTTCTCAGTAGATTTTAATAGCTATTTTATGCATTTCTTCAAGAAACTTTGTATATTTGCTAATTCACCAAAGATCCTTTAATTGCATTTGAATCAGGGTAAACGAAAGGAAAGTGACACGGTTATAAAATTGTTGGTGAAATGTTATTGCCAATAATTATATTATTCCTGTGCCTTCTAAACATACCTTTTAAAAGTCAAGTATGACTTTACTAAGCATGTATAGCTGGAAAAATGGATTCCATATGAAGGCTTTGAGTGAAATTACCAGGCTTGGAACTGTGAACTGAAGCAGAACCTGCTAAATTTGCGGCTGTTTCCGTGCTTATCACTATTCTTATCTGTGCTCCATAGCATCAGCTGCAATAGGCTTGCACTTCATAATTGTAAGCCTGGATAGCCTGTAATGAATGAACATCCAAACTGTCATATAGCAGGTGCCTACTTTTAGCATGAAAGCTTTCTGCTCTCAAAATCATATTGGTAAACATCACAATCATAAGATAGCCGTAAAAACTTGTGGGTGTTCCCCATCCAGACCTCGAAATCACAGTTTAATAGAGGCAGTAAGGGGAATCTCCACAAAGATAAAACAAAAATCCCACCACAAGTGACACAATGCAGAGCCACATTACCTGGTAATGATGAGGGATAGGTAAGTAAGGAGAATGAAGGATAAAAGAGAGAAGTGGAAAAGGGAGAAACAGGAGTAAAGAGTGAGGATAAAAGAGGCAAGGGGGAAAGAAGGGGTGAGAAGAAGACAGGCAATAGATGAGCTCACCAGGGTGACGGAGGCTGGAACACGGCAGGGAAAAAGATGAAGGGTGTGAGGAGGAGGAGGAAGGAGAACGGGAGACAGGGAGGTGGGAGACAGAACACCCTGAGCTGTGACTGTTGGGTGGGATGGGTGTTGCGCAGTGCTTGTTTCTTATATTTTCTGAATTCCAGAAAGTTTCCAAAGATTAGTATTTTGCTCTTTCTTCTCTCTTTTTCTTAGTTAGACCGATTCAAAGAACCACCTGCTTATGGACCCATGTGTGATATCCTGTGGTCAGACCCCCTAGAGGATTTTGGAAATGAGAAGACTCAGGAACATTTCACTCACAACACAGTCAGGGGGTGTTCGTACTTCTACAGGTGAGGATGGAGGGCTTGCTGTCTGCGACGCGTGTGCTTCAGAAATACTGCCGTTTATTGGTCCGTGTGTTTGATTTATTTATGATGTTTGTGTAACTTTTTTAGAAAGCAAGTATAAAGGAAAGGGTTCATATGAGTTCTTAGCACTTGGAAATGAAAAAATAAATAAATGTGAAATATACATAAGGGTACCTACCTCGGAGGTACTGCAGGTTCACTTCCAGACCACCGCAGTAAAGTGAATATTGTAATAAAGCGAGTCCCACAAGTTTTCTGATTTCCAGTGTATATAAAAGGTATGTTTGCATTATGCTATAGCCTATCATGTGGGCTATAATATTATATATATTTTTAATGGGTGCACCTTAATTTCAAAATGTTTTATTGCTAAAAAATGCTAATGGTCCTCTGAGCCTAGAGGGAGTCTTAATCTTTTTTCTGGTCGAGGGTTGTTCTTTGAGGATGATGGCTGGAGGATGCCGAGGGTGGGAGTGGCTGTGGCCGTTTCTTAAAATAAGACAACAGAGTTTGCTTCATCAATTCACTCTTCTTTCATGGATGGTGCTTAATTGACCTGTGTGATACTGAGCCATACTTCAATAACATAATACCAAACAAAACCCAAACTCTTGGTTTGGATACTGAGTCATATCGCTGTACCTTGTAATACAGCATTCTGCTATGAGCTTTCTGAGTTAGCTGTTCAAATAAGTCATATTCTAAAAAAAGTTCCAGAATGAATTCACATAAAGTTATAGTGTTCTGGTTTATGAATATAGAGACAACTGTGTTTTATGTGAGAACATCGATTTTAATATTAGGAGGTAATTAGAAAATTAAGCATGTTTTCACACTTTTGCTCTCAGCTCAGCTGCCAGGGCTGGAATTGTTAGGATTATTTGACTTGTCTCATTAGAGCTTCCTGATAGGAAATGGTCTTCAGCCATGACAAATACAGATTATGTGAATGGCTGAGTATTTAAATCCACAATCTATATGTAGACTATGGCTAATGGCAAAACAACCTAGATTATGTTTTCCCTATGGAAGAGAAAAATCTCTCTCTCATTGTCCCAGAGCCCTTTCATCCTTCTGTCTGTAGTGCCAGCTAAGGCATCCTCTGAGGTTACGGTTTATAAAGTTGATCTAGATGGGCACAAATGAGCCATGAAATTGGTAGAGAAACTGGGTGGCAATTTTGAGTCATTGGCAGTTATTTTGATCCATAACTCCCAGTTTATTTTACATGTTTATGTATAGTTGGTATAGTTCTTGTTTTGAAATTACCCAGTATCATATCTTATTGACACTTTCTTTGTAATGTCGTTGCATCTAAACCAATCTGCCTGCCTTCTCTCATGCTGAGTTTAGGACTTTCATCTTTAAGTCTGTTGAAACCACATAAGAGCTCCCTGCTCCCAGTTTCATCAGTATGGTTCCTCAGTCCCCTCTTTAATTCTTACTGTTCCATTCATGAGTGTCATTTTGGAGGATTCATTCACTCATTTAATTATTCAGCACACATTAGCTAAACACACATTAGCTATTTTTATGCTGTCTGCTAAGTTTTGTAGATACTCAGAGTTCCTCCCTTCAAGGGAATGACAGTCTAGTAGTTATAACTGATAAGCCGAAAGAGATAAGTAAAATGCAAGTGAATAGTGCTGTGATAAACGGGCAGGCTGTTACACACACACACATGCACACAGATGAGGGGTCCTTCCCCCAAAAGGGATGGATTGAAACCCAAGGAGCTACTCCTGAAAAAGATATTATCAGACCTGAGTTTTAAAAGATAAGTGAAGCATATTCAGCCAAAGTCACTGAGTAAGGCTCTGCCAAGCAGGGAAAGTGTTGTTCATGAAAATATGAGAGAGGGAACACTCTTAAAATTCTGCAGAGATGGCCACCTGAATGGTTTCACTATACTCCTACTCCCAAATTACATTTAGCTGCTTTGTTATATGTTAAAGCTGAACTTTAATATAACTAAGCTATTCTACTTCTGTTTTTATATCCAGTAGAAATGCATACATCCATGCAACAAAACATAACATAGAAGATTGTTTATAATAGCAGTAATCCTAGTAACCAAGAAATGGAATCAAGCCAAATTTCCATTTAGTAGAATGAATAGTAAATTCTAGTATATTTCTAGTATATTTATTCAGCTAACAATAGCAAATGAGAATGAGTTATCCAAAACGGCACCTAACAATATAGGTGTACGTCCTAACTATAATGATGAGTAAAAGAAGCCAGGGAGTCCTCAGTCCATACCGTGATTCCATTGAAATGAGAGTTCGGCATCTGAGAACACTAATCTATAATGTTGAATGTCAGTGGTTTCCCATAGTGGGGAGGTGACTGTGAAGGTGGTATGACCAGTGCCTGGGGTTCAGGTAATGTTCTGCCTCGATTGGAGCTCAGGTTACAAGGGTGTTCACTTTGCAAAAGGTCATTAGCTTGTAATCTTCTGGTTCATGCCCTTTTCTGTTATAGATGTTTTACTTTAATAAAAAGTTTGCCTCAAATAAAAATCACTTGCCTCTCTGGAGGCAGCCAGCAGCCAGGTGCAAATGAGGATGTGAGCTCTGGAAAAGATCTGGCAACAAGAGTTAGGGCCGTTTAGGATTTGATCCCCACTGGGTAAAAATCAAATTAGTTGGAGAACCCTGAGACCAAGAAGAAACACAGCAACTCCTAGGAAAGGATAGGCCTGGCAGCATTTGGTCAGCCCATGGGCAGCCCAGGGCTAAATTCCAATAGCCAGGCACCCAAGAAGCAGAGGAGGAATTGAACAGGGTCTGGTACTGGGGCAAGAAGAGGATAAGGACATGTAAAAGTTGTACCTTGGCGAGGGATTGCAGGCTGCCTGGTCTTGCTTTGCTGAAGCCCAGATGAGGGAAAGAAACCCTTTGCACCTGTCACCTGCTTGACTGCCCTGTTGAGTCTACTTCAGCAATTGAGCATGAGCTCCAGGAAGCTGACAGATTGCTACTGAGCATTTAAGACATGAAAACAAAAACGAAAAAGCAGTGTTCCTCTCTCAAGGCATTCACCAATGCTGTAATCATCATTTACACTATGATAAGTGATATGTTGGATACATAGGTTAAAGGAACATAGTGGGTACAGCAATTTTGTACCCCTTAGGGCGGAGCAGGCTCGAAAGGAAGATGTCATGGGTGATAATTAAGACGTGGCAGAAGAGTAGACCCTTCCAAGGAGAAAAAAATGCACAGGCAAAGTAGCTCTAAAGGCATAAAAGCATTAAGAAAGCATTTTAATAATGCCTGATGGATAACTCAGTATTAAAGAATCTTAAACCTGAGAGATATAATTCAAGGTTTAAAATATAGTTAACAAGAGGATAAACAGTATGTAATAGTAACTGTTTGCTGTGGCATCAAGCCGGCTTTGCTACCACTTCTCACATTTTTGTCTTTTCTCCCTTCCTAACCTTTGTTCATGCTCAGTCTGTCCCCCATGCAACCTGCACCCCCTTCCTGTCTCCTTATCCACAGATACCGTTTCCTTTAAGATCTAACGCAAGATAGATATTTTTCAAGATTTCCCTCATCAACTTCAGACCTAAATGCTTTCTTTCTTGTCTCTTTACAATTTTGTCTTTAATGTCCTTTATTTCTCAGTTTTTTCATTTTTTTTTTTTAAGATTTCTTGTAAAGGCCTGTGTTCCTACCTACATAATAAATACCCTCAGGACAGAAAGCATGCCTTGTGCATATCATACCATCCCGCCACTAGTTAATTTAATATTGTCTTTGGAAATGGAACAAATCATCACGGGATCTCTGACAAATTGGGGGGAAATAAGTAATTTTTTAGTTCTCTGTGGTGTTAAGGTGTTCAGAACTCTGCTTTTCCTGCTGTTCTCTGGGTGTGTGTGTGTGTGTGTGTGTGTATGTAAATAAATGCTTTTTGGCTTCAGTGTTTCATGGGTTATGATTATTGAAAGCATAAACGTGTTGTAGAATTTTTTTTTCTAATACTATGAAAAACTTTAATGTGTGTTGGGCAGGTAGTTTACCAGTAATTGGAATCTAGATGGCATTCAAGTATTTCAGGTTTTATTAGGAAAATGTTTATAATTCTTTCAAAGGCTAAGTGTTTGGTTTTGGAAGGTTTTGCATTTCTGTAGTTTTCCTTCAAAATGAGTCCTTCCAAGTAAATAATGCAAGTATGCCTCACTTAATGCTATTAACCTGGCACATTGCTGCTTGGTTAATTTTATTATTTTTTTATTTTTATTAAAATTCAGATATATAAAGCACAGTGGCTCACACCTATAATCCTAGTATCTGGGAGGCCAAGGCAAGTGGATTGTCTGAGCTCACAGGTTCAAGACCAGCCAAAGCCAGAGCAAGACCTCATCTCTAAAAAATACCTGGACATTGTGCAAGTACCTGCCGTCCTGGCTGCTTGAGGGGCTGAGGCAAGAGACTCACTTAAGCCCAAGAGTTTGAGGTTGCTGTGAGCTATGACAGTACAGCACTCTACTGAGGGTGACAAAGTGAAATTCTGTCTCAATAATAAAAAAAAAATCAGATATGTGTATTTCATCGGGAAAAACTTAACCACATACAGTATCAAAATTTAGCATGACGGAAATATTTTAAAATAATACTTTTGTAAGACAAGAGTAACTTGTTCCAAAATGGGGGGGGAGGGAAGTGGCCAAGCCATTTGTTTGAGAGCAAAAAATGTGACAAACCTAGACAGCAACCTCTGGGATAGTGGT
This sequence comes from Galagoides demidoff, assembly GCA_963574575.1. Classification (NCBI taxonomy): domain Eukaryota; kingdom Metazoa; phylum Chordata; class Mammalia; order Primates; family Galagidae; genus Galagoides; species Galagoides demidoff. The sequence continues at coordinate 63,153 of CAUYQV010099185.1, read as the reverse complement.
GAGAAGACAACAAACCGTCTTTTAGAAGAGGGGTTGTGAAGGCACAAGAAATGTAAGTAAAGGGTTCAAAGAGATGGGAAGAGATGTTTATTGAGACTCTAGTCTGTGCCAGCTTAACTATCTGCTATTTTTTGGAACATCAACCCTTGTCCCCGAAGTAAAGTTTTTTGATTTTCTTTTTTTTTTACCCTGACATACACCAATCTGGAAAGGTCATATACTCAACCTTTTCTTTCCGTAGAACAGAAGCCTTTGAAGACACATGTCAGTCACCTTCTGTTCCTAGGTGCCATGAGGGCACGTTTTCATATACAGACTCTGGGCCCTCTTCTCTAGTTTGTAAGAAATAACTCTTGTGCATGAGTTCCACATTTTATGTATTGAATGGATGTGGGACAGCCAGGAAGTGGAGGACTCATTCATATCGCCTCTTTCTTTCATGGATATTTCTTCTCTTAAAAAACACACTCACCCAAAATTGGTGTATACACCAAAGACTATTTTCAGTTGCAGATCTATTTCTGTCAAATAACTGAATCTTTCTTACAATCTCTATATTCCATCTTATTAATATTTTTCCCCATTAATCAAGGAATTTATACAAAATGTGTAGCACAGAAACTATTCATCTTTGCTTTTATAGCAAAGTATTTTACTGACATATACTACTGAAATATCTTTCTGTAGTGCTATTTTTATAATTGAGGAATATTGCCTATAGTATATTTAGTTGAGGTTCTAGAAGATGTTTGTAGTTTGTTTGTAAGTATTGGTTTGCTGTCCCTTTTATCTCATTAATGTACAGAGTTTTCCAACTTTAATTCATCAGTTGAATTGTACTTATAATGAAGTTCTTTGAGTTTGAGACATTCTTAAAAAGCAAACATGATGATTATATTTTGGATTTGTATTAAGTCATGATAAATAAGTCCAAAATACGGTTCTGCTAATTACATTTAAAATACAAGTATTAAAACCTGTGACTATCCGTAATTCTGTTTAGATTTTGAATGATACAGTCGGCTTAATGTATCCATGTTAGGTAAATTGATAACTTAATTTCTTAGTATATGTCTCTTCCATTTGCTAACTCATTTACATCTGCTACATACTCACACATGTACATACAGATAGAAATGGTACAATATTTGTGAAACTTGAAGTTTATATTTCAGATCCGTTCTCATATTTATGCTTCTGTTTACTTTGTGTTTAAATGTGGACTTATAAAAACTGGTTTTCTCTGCGAGTGGACACTTACCTAGTGCTGTTATATAATGGCCTGTGTTTTCTTCCCCCCAGTTCACACACCTTAAGCACTCTCTGGTTATATATAGCTGTAAGTGCTTTTTCTGGCACAATGAAAACCTGTCTTCAGAGCCAAGTCACTTGTTTCATGAATGATGAATGTTTGTTTATTCTTGATCAAGTCACATAGATCTGAATGTTAGAGATAAACATGCTACTGCTGGTAATTTCATAACAGATGTTTCTCTTTTCTTCTTGTCTCTGACAGTTACCCGGCTGTATGTGAATTCTTACAGCACAATAACTTGTTATCTATACTCCGAGCCCATGAAGCCCAAGATGCAGGGTGAGCATTTTGAGGGTCTGTGAAAACCATGCAGCGCCCCTTTGCCAGAACTTCCTCACTTTGCTCAGACTGTGCAGGTCCCCTTTTCCCAGACTCATGCCCACAAGGAATTAGGTCTTAAAATTGTTTTCTGATGGATGACACAGGTATGGCAGAGTCCTGGGGAATTGGTGGCTGCAGATATGTTGTAAACTCCCCTTTAAGATACTTCCATCTTGAACTTGAACAAGCCAAACTTTCCAACTTGTTTTCTTAAACATTGTAAGGGAACCTTCTTATATTTCTCTCCATCCTGCTTTTACCCCAGCCCTGCAAGTGAGCAGATTATCAGCTACTTCTCTGCCTTGATGGATAATGAGAATAAGAATGACACTTAAACATTTAACATATTACATGTTGTACTTAGCCACATATGCATAAATGTATTCGTGATCTATGTGTATATGACTTAATTTAAAAAAAGTTGAAAAAAAAAAGAATACCTTCCCAATCCCTTTATAATTTTAGAGGAAAAAAAAAATAGAGACATTTAAACAAAGGGAAAAAATCCTTGGTTCTAATTACCAAATGAGAATATAAAACTGATTCTGTCTTGTCTGGTAAATTTTTAAGATGTAGACCAATTTTAAGTTTTTAGAAAACTAAGAAATATCTGATATTCACTTTAATGGTATATTAAATCCACATTAGAGAGAAACCAGTGTAATTAATTTTAAGATTTGAGGAGTGATACCAGTTCTCAGTAGGCTGATAGGCATTGTTTTCATAGTCTGGAGTTTCTGAAAAGTAATACTTCTTTTTTCAACCTATATGCTAAAATCGGAAATATTATAGATGCCGTATCTATGATATTCCTGAATCAAGACAGATTCTGAGTTACTTTCAAAATTATATGTTTGCAGTCAACAGGTATGAACTGGTCAGTGTGTTAATAGCTGATGTTTGAAGTACCTTGTTTGTGTACCCAACTGGTCAGGTCTTCAGATAAATTTTCTCACTTTTTAGGGCTTTTATAGTGTCACTATACTGTTTTAGCTGACTTTTCCAGTAGGCTGACTGCCCCTTTGGGACAGATTAATCTTAATCAGACTACATACCTGAAATCAGTGGCTTATTTGAAATTGTGTTAACTGCATCAATTATTAACAAGGATTTTTTTTTATTTAAAATATGCAGTTGATTAATTCATTAGGAAAATTGAGATTGTGTCATCCAGTTTCTTTGTTCTTGTTTGTCAACAAGTAGGCACAGCTAGCCTCAGTCTATAAAGTCAAACTCCTAGGAGTAAGAGTGTTACATCTTTCACGGTAATTTTTACTTCCACAACAAGGCTCAGTCCCATTATCAGAATAAGTACTTCTAGGACATTTCAAAAGGTTTTTAAGGGTGAATTTGGGGGTTGGAGGGCGATACAGTATGTCTGAGTAGTTACAAAAAGAGAGGAAACAAAGGAATTTTTGAAATTATAAATTTTAAGGTAGCTATCTAAAAGTATTTTTTTGAGCTACCTTTAAAACCAACTATATTAAGAATGGTTAGTCTGCCACAGAACACTGAAGAAAAAATAAAATTTTGTGTTATAGGGGTGTTTCTAAGCTGATATTCCTTAAATCTATTATTTAGCAATCACAAGGTACCTTTTTACCCTGATGGAAAAGAGCCAGCGTCTCCTCTATTTTTTGATTATTTGAAAATTAATCGTGTTTTAAATCATTTTAGTCTTGATAGAAGAAAAGTAACTGGATTTTTGGTTTATTTTCAGAGTTCTTGTGAATATTTTATTTTGTTATTGATTAGTTATTACTTTGCTAAAAAAGTCTTTGACTTCTAGACATGAGCAGAGATTGGTAATAAATAAAATTCTAAATTAGAGACAGCTTCAATTTTTAAAATTCATAGATTGAAGGAGATATCCTCTAAAGAGAAAATTGCTTAGTCTAGCCCAAATACGTACATATAACCTTTACAGAATTATTGTTGATTTATAGATTAATTGACCTGGTTATTTGTCCTTATGTATTACTCTGTACATTTGGTGTTTTATATCAAAAATATTGGCAGTCTTCTGCAAAATATGGTGGCCCAGAAATATCTGTGAAACTTAGCCTTTGCCCTCTCTGTTGAACTCATGGATATGAAGTATGCTTTTTTCCACTAAATTCCACTCTCCCCTGAGGTTTGCAAACTTTGTAAATACCTGTCTGGAAATTATACTCTGATTATACTCTTCAAAACCTGAAAAAGATTGATGTCTGTATAGAACAGACTTCAGAGAGAAATTTTTTAGTGTTATGTAGCTGAATTTCTTTGAATAATGAAACTTAAACTAATTTGTTTTTCTATTTCTAAACCTATGATGTTGATATATTTTTTTCTATACTAGCCTTGTTTTAACTTATATCTATTGTTTTTTAGGTATCGCATGTACAGGAAAAGCCAAACAACAGGCTTCCCTTCTCTAATCACAATTTTTTCGGCACCAAATTACTTAGATGTATACAATAACAAAGGTAATTGTTTTTAAATCCTTCTTGCAGTCTTATATAATGTGAATTCTTAAGCTGTTTTATTTTGGTTCAGTCTTAAGTTAATTTTAAGTATTCTCTTACTTTTTCAGTTATTGTATGATACACAGTTTGTGTTTGTTCTCAGGGACACAGATTCAGTTGGTCAGTGGTTGGGCCCAGGCGCTGTTATTTTTCAGATGTTTTCTAGGACGGTTTAATATGTAGCAGAGTTGAAAACTGCTGCCGTGATAGATGTAGACTTTAAAAGAAATAATAATTGGAAGTAATCCAAAATCATGCTTCTTAATAAGCATGTGGATTTAAATAATAGGGTGATTGTGCGTGGAATGGAGAAAAAAAATAAGCAAAAAAAAAAAAAGAATAGAAAAGGTATAGCTTGAAGTTCAAATTCAAGTTGCATTTATTCAGCACCTACCCTGAATCAGCTTCTGGGCTAGACAAGTATGTGTTTATTTCTTTAAAATATTAATTAAATTTCAAATATTATTAGCTACTTCACCCCGTCCTTTTTTTAATACAGAGAGAGGCCCTGTGGTTCATTACAGTGCTCAAGGTCACTCAGTTAGGAAGTAATGAACTGGGATCAAACCCACTCTTTGGTTCAGTGTGCTGTGCTTTCTTCTGAAACTACATACCTGTGTGCCTTAAAGTGATAAAAAAAAAAATCAAGAGAGCATTATATGCTTACTGTGGGAAAAAGAGGGAGAGCCAGCAATGTATCGTTACTTTCTTTCATAAAGATAATCTCTTTGTTTAGAAATAACGTGAAGTGCCTGTAGCTGTCAGAATGGGTCATACATGTGAAAAAGCCATGAACTCCAGCAGGCACTGGTCTGGATGTTAGACATGGGCAGCATGTCTCAGGGTGACTTTCTGAGATTGAGAGAAATGGACACGTGAAGAGAAAGACAATCAGATGATCCGCGTAGTGTCGCACATAGCCCAGGAGTGGCAGAAAAAGGCAGCCTAGTTTTCAAGGCCATGTGAAAACTCTGGGAATTAGGAGTCATGCCCCTAGCTTAGAGCAGTGTGATGGGTGTCCGACTGGCCTAGGCCTGGTGTCCAGGATACCTGATGTGAACCTTGGCCACCTTTGTTCCCAAGCAGCTGTGGAGTGTCCTCCATCCTTAACAGCTCATTCCCTTGGTTTCCCTCAGGTATTCCATCCTCCAATTCCTCCTGCTCAGAGCTAGACCCTACTCCCCAATACCTGCCAGAGCTATCAGGGGTCCTGCTTCAAAAGGCAAACCTTAGTGCTACCACACATCTCATCCTGGCTTGCTTCCTCCCAGACAACTCCCTGTGTCCTAGGTATGGGATGTGTGAATCTCAGACACCTCTCCCCGCAGTCCAGAGAGTGGTCTGTGCTGGATGGAGTTGGCTATAACAATGCAACCATTCCCACTGCTGTTCCGAGTGTAGACAGTCCTCCCCTTGCCGGGAAGCACAGCTATCAGTGGGTGCAGTGCAAATTCTGTCACAACTGTGGGGTGCAGGTGTGGGTAGTGGGCACAGTTTCTGGAAGAGAGGAGCTGCCTTTAGTAGTCCATGGCAGGAAGAGTGCACAGTCAATTAAAACACATTCTCTGTATGCATATCTTGTAGGCAGTTGGCAAAGTAAGACATTGGGGTGATTTAACAAAACTATAAGACCCAGTCTGATGTGTTAGGTACCTGTGATCCCAGCTACTCCGCAGGCTGAGGCAAGAGAATCACCTAAGCTGAGGAGTTAGTTGGAGGTTGCTGTGAGCTGTGTGACGCCATGGCATTCTACCCAGGACAACAAAGTGAGACTGTGTCTCTAAAAAATAAAAAGACCCAGTCTGATTACTGATTAATCATAAACTAAGAGAACCAAACACTAAATCTGTTTGACAGGCGGTAATTTTTTAGAATGGTCAGAGAAGCTCTTCATATTAACTATGATATGGATATGAAAGAATGGTTAATGTTTGATTAGAAAGAAGGAAATGTAAAGTCAAGGTCAGTGAATTTTGTATGAAACTGATGATTGGGTGTGGATTCTCAGTCTTGCAACCAAAGTCCCCTGAGGTAATGGCAAAGAGCTCAGGAGATCAGTAGGTCATATTGCACATCTCACCTTGATCCTATAATTTATTAAAAGGATATAAAATGTGAACACAGATTTTATTCGATAGCATTAGATATTTTCCTATTAAACCTAAGGAAGTAAATGCCCCCCCCCCAAAGTCATTTTCTTGCCAGAGACTAATTGCTAAGTGGTACTTACTATGCTTACAAATTTTCTAATCATTAAACACAAATAGCAAAAAGAAAAAAATGAAGAAAATTGAGATATTACTTCATAAAAACAGACTAAGACTCTTCCTATATGTTACTATTCTATTGCTTGATACCAATAGCTATTTTTCATATAAGATGTGTATCGCTTCTTTTTGTATAGTTCTGACTTAACAAGGTTGAGACTTAAAAAAAAAAAAAAAAACAGACACCAGGATATCATTTTGTGTTTCTGTCACTGTGTTCTTTGCCCTCTGGGGTAGATCACTTATCTTATCTCTTAAGAAGGGGATAGAAGCATTTCATCTTGGGAACCTTTTCATAAAAGAAAAAATTTTTTTTAGAAAAAAAGATAAACCGATAAGGAGAAAGCTGTATCCTTCAGTTTGAGCATAATTTCAAAAGACTTTTGTGTAAAATCTCTGGAGCACTTTAAAACTATTATGCTAACAGTGTATATACATTATGTGGGAGTGGGAGTCAATTATTCACTGCTAAAGTGAGAATTACTGTATTTGAATGAAATTAATGTTAACTAGAATTTTTAAAAGCAGTACAATAAAATTGGACTGCAAGCACCTTCCAGACACAGTCAGTAGAAAAATAGCTCTGAATAATCCGTGATTTGATTCTTAGAAACAGGTGATCATAAAGGACTCTGCAATTATAACCTAATAGTTAAAGTATACTTTGATTCTTAAAGCTCTGTGGATTATGACAGCAGTCATACTCTTTAGCAGAATGAAAGAATGAGAAAAATAGGTTTATTCTGCCTTCTTAAAGCCAACTTAAAGCAGATTGTAATCAGATTCATTTTTAATGTCCTGTAGTTGTGGTTAGTAGTTCACACTTGCCTGAAGTTATGATAAAACCTCTGTAAGTTGACCACCCAAGGGACTGTAACAAACTGGTGGAGGTGTTCAAAATAAGGAACTAGACCTACTGATCTGTCCATGTAGTGCCTGTTTGGTCTGTGAAAAGTAGGTCAGTATAAGGAGGTGGTTAGTGTTGGAGGGCAGTCAGCTATGGAGGCTGTATTCTAATAAGCAACATTCAGAACGTTCTGTGGACTTGACTCGGCGTCCCATCCCTTGATGGAGCCCACAGGAATTCATTCAGTTCCACGCTTTTCAGCCTGTGCTAACGTACCTTCTTTCCTGTCTTCCTGCTTCTGTTTCCTCACTCTGACAACTATTGGAACAAGATGCCAGAGCAAAAAAATCGTTGGCTTAAATAACAGCTCTGCCATTAAAGAACTAAAGAACTAACTCATTTAAATTCTTAGGACATGCAATGACATCTCTATAAAATGAGAAAAAGAAAATTCTTTTGTGAATAATACATACAGTTGCTTTGAAACAACATGCCGTGCAATAGTAAGATATATCATCATTGAGCATTTTATGTCATTACTCTGCCACGTTAGTGCTGGGCTTCACAGAAGCAGGCAGGTAGTACCCCTCTTCCTCCACTTCTTACGTAGGACTATGCTGTATGGCTCAGCCTACCTTTATGACCTCGTTCAGTACGTCTCTCTGGGAGAACCTTTGCTTTAGCCAAATTATTCTGGTCATTGGCCTGAACGCTTTTGGCTTTCAGTTCTCTACGTCTTTGCCCATGTGCTGCTTTTCATCGAAATACTCTCCTTGCTCTTCTGCCTGTCTGAACAGACTAGACCCACTCCAGTCGTGTTTCCATGAAGACTTTTGTCATAGATCCTTCTCGGAATGTCTGAAATGCTGGTCATTTTTTTTTTTCTTACACTTAGCAGTTACTATTTTTTTCTAGTTACATTTTTCATACATTCCTGTCCCTTCTTAATTAGATTATTATAAGTCTGAAGCATGAGGCTTTTTGATAGACATTGTAAAGCCAAGTTGCATGCCTCGTTCATGGAATGCAGTCAGTAAAGGCATTGACTGAAGTGTTGTGTTTTTTTTTTCCTGAGAATTAATAGCAAGACAGTGCTGAAAAGTACCCAGTCAATATTGACTCACAGATCTTCATCTCACTTTAAATTACTACTATAACCAGTGCTGATGCACTTTCCAAATTGGAATTAAACATTGGCAGAGTACTTTGCACATTTGAATTGTGAGTATTCTCATGTATATTTGTAGATCTAAAGAAAAAGCCACTTCCTTTTTACCCATATACACCAAGCAGAAGAAAAAAGGCAGTAATGACACATAGCTTTATTTATTTTTTACTAATTTGCCAGCTGCAAAAGCGACTTGAACCTTATCCACTCATCAGTACAGCAAACCTCTATTGATAACTGATTATATACCAAACACCATCCTAGGTGTTGGAGATGTAAATGAAGCAAAACAGCCCCAGCCTTTGCCTTGGTGTCCTTAAATATCTGGTGGTATGAAAGACAGTAAAGAAATAATTTTGCCAGTATTTATTTACCAGTATTTTGGTAAAATATATTTGCCAGTATTTATTTGCCAGTATATATTTGGAGAATACTACAAAGAAAAGAGTGAGATATGAGATTGCAAATTAGTATTGGGGCACAACTCTTTAAGCAAGCTCAGTGGGCCTAAAATCTCTCGGGATTGAGAAAGACCGTGGCAGATGTCAGTACTGGCTTCAGTGACTCATTTTGGACAATAACTGTAATGAACCTCTGGAAAAATGTTTTTTACATCTTAATATAAACGCTTCAGTCTATTTTCTCCCTAGAGATCCCCCTGTGCTTCAGAAGAATCTAATGTAAATGACGGTAGCTTTCTATGTGGGGTACCAGCTCTCTGTAGTTCATTTGGGTTGTTGGGTGGGTGGGTGATGGGACAGGTGGATGAATATACGATATATATACAGAGAAATATAAACATACATTCTAAGGTTTGTATTCCAGTTCCAGGAAATGCTAGTGACAGTAAAATTAAGGACATTTATTAAATAAAATATATTTTAGGTTTCAGAGGAAAAAATCTAATGGCAGCCAAATTAATTGCGCAATCAGGACCAGAGATTAAAATGACAACCAAAAAAAAATCAATTCAATATTAAAGTAATTGAAAGAGAAGTAAAAAACTGAGTTTAGAAGATGGACATGAGACACATTGTTTGCTAAAATTCTGTGATGTAAAAGACTACTCTTTTTGATAAGGAAAATATATATATGATGTCTTAGACTTATAAACTAAATAAATTGCTGATGAAAAGCATTATAGTCTTACAAAAACTTGACCTTTTTGATATCCTCATGTAGTTTCAAATGAAAAAGTAGTCATGGGCTTCATGAAGATGCCATTTATAAACAGAGAATCTCTGGGTGGAAAGGAAGATACCATTATAAGGGAAGACTGACTTGCTAATAAAATGACCCAGGCTAAGCCTTTTATTAGTAATCATGACGTGAACATAGAGGGGCAGATGCCACATAGCAGAAGCTTGCTTGGTCCCCTGACATTGAGCCAGAGACCTCAGTTACTCTGTCTGCACGTGTGGTGTGGCCAGATGTGAGAAGCTCATTCCATACAGCACCACAATTTTTTCCCCGACAATCCTTTCACTAACTAACAGATGTCTGATACCCCCCTGATTTAGGAGCCAGATTCCGAACCAATTAGATCAGATCCGTAACCTGGGTGAGAGAGGGAGATGAAAGGTCTCTAAAAGGAGGGTTGAGTCTGTGCCTTGTCTTCCCTGAGTAACTTCCCTGCCCCTTGGTGGCAGCACGTCAAGAAGTCCGTTCCCCTGCAAAGCTGAACCATACTTTATAGCAAAGGTTCATTTCTATAGATTCTGAGGCTTGTGTGAATCATGGATGTGCCCTTGAGCTTCATCATCGTCATAAACGTTTTTAAAGCATTTTGGTACCCTTACAACAACAGGTATAAATATGATCCTACTCATTACTGATGAAAGGCTGGGACACAGAGGGGTTATGTACTTCCCCTAAGCAAGCTGGTGCCAGATTACCTCAGCTCAAACCTGAAGATTCTCTTAACTGGTTTTGAGCACTGTTTGCCCCTGATCACTTATTTTAATGTAGTACTATGTACTCATGCTAGTATTTTGTGATTTGATGTTTTCTAACAAATGGTAGGCCAGTGGGTGTGCTTGTTGTTTGACTAAAGCTAAAAAATAAGAAAGACACCCTCTTCCCCCCAAAATAAATCATTACTTCAATTATTTGATAGATTCTTATTCTTTAACTTTCTGAGAATATGATAGCATTATATGTAGGACATATATACACTAAAATGATAACTTTATAGAATTATTATTAAACCAAGAAAAAGTTTTCGCTATCGAAAGATGATGCACAATAAAAAGAGTTTATGAAGGAACAGAGGAAAAAAGCAGAATCTATGAACAAAACCTTAGCATTAACCCCTTTTATTATCAATATGAAGTGGTAGAAAAAAGCGTATGTCAACATTTAAGGCTAAAGAGAAATTGAGGTTCAGAAGTTTTGATGGGTTTTCAGACAGATCACCCCTCTGAGATGGAGGAATAAAATCCACTACACAAATGTTACAACATGAAGTCCCCTCTCTCTGCTTTTAGCATCCAGGACTCTTCAAAATGTGTAATTAATCAAACTGTGATTATTGTATTTACCATTGTCAATTATCACCATCACCTTGAATGAGATAGCTCGATTTATTTTCTTGAGGGGATTAGGATGGCAATATATTTAGTAAATGTAAATATTTCCTTTCTGTTGTGATAGCACATTATACATATGCTATTTGTCTTATTCTTCTTTTTATTTACAATTTTATTTCATTTTTATTTATTTTTATTTTTTTAATTCCTTATTAAATCATAACTGTGTACATTAATGCATTTGTGGGGTAAAATATGTTGATTTGATATACAATGTGAAATGCTTACATCTAACTGATTAACATAATTATTCTTATAAATAGCCTATAATAATAGTAATACAAATGACATTTTTGAGCACTTGTTCCAGACACTGTTCAAAGAATTCTATATATAAATCCATTAAATCTCTCAGCAACTCTACGAATTATGTTATAATCTTGATTTTAGTGATGAAAGACTAGAACACAGAGGGACTGCATGCTTTGTCCCAAGTCCACACAATGTGCTGTCTCCCAGCACAGAGACTGAGAGTCAGCAGCCTGACCCTGGATCCCACAGTTCACTTCTGCCTGTGCTTTTCTGCCTCAGCTCTGTTATGTGAAAAGTTCCTGGGCAGTGTCTGCGCTAATCTGCTATTCAACTCACGGCTTCATTATGGTTAGGTGACTGTTCTTCAATAAAAAAGGAAAAGCTTTTGAAATAGAGAGTCATTTGTTACCGCTTTTAAAATTACATGAGTGTTATATATCCAAATATCTGAATTATTGAAAGAATGAAGTTAAAGTACCTTTTACATTTTTCTATAATAAATAATTCATTTCTCCTTTTAAAATGTATCTGCTAAAGTATTTATACTTTTGCTTTTGTTTATCGGGCTCTGCTGTGAAAGTGCCATTGCTGCAGGCCACTTTCTAAACAGGTTAGTTTTAGTCCAGTAGTCACTTACACATTTAAATAAAATGAAAAGAAGGATAAAATGGATAATAACCCATTAAGATTTAATATTTAAAGCTTACTCTTCAGTATGTATGTTAATTGAATTAGTCTACACGTAACCTATCTTGGCTCTAATAAACAATCTTCTTGATTTCATAAAAATTACTGCTCTGTAGTTGTAAATTTAGTAAGTTAAATAATTATGACACTTCAGCGAAGTAATATGCAGCGTGTGGGCAATCCTTGCTTTACCAAAGCTTTGCATATAGAATTACACAGGGTTTCCCTTATGGGAGACCTTCCTGGGGGGTGAAGGCAGTGCCTCGTGCTGAATCCTCCACACAGATACATTAGCAAGTGCTTTTCCACTGCCAGTTGAACAACATCCATCAGGATGTATCTCACGACACTGATTTCCCTTTCTTTGGTAGATGTAGTGGTTATTTGATACTTAGACTGCACGGAAAACTACTCTAGAAATCTAATTCTGCATAAAGCATCTAATGGAGAAAGAAACAGTTAACGCATCTCCTGTAAATAATCTTAAAGATGTGAATAAATGGGTCATCCTTTGTAATTCATTATCTGGAAATTCTAGACCTGCAAGAGACTCTTCTGCTTTATCTTAACGGTGTCCGAAAGTCTGCCATGACCCGCAGGAGAACAATGTTGCTATCAAGTGTATGAACTTAACTCAGTACCAAGGATATCTTGGCGATAACCTAGAACCATTGCAGAGTTACAGCGCAACACTTGATAATAAGTAGGACTTGAAGGTGAAAATGATATAGTTGCCTACATATAATACCGGTTTTAAGGTGCCTCCCCCCAGAGTGTAGTTACCCTTAATAGCCATTTGGAGCTGGAAAGCATCACCTGCACTGAATGAGAGCAAGCACAGGCATGCTGTTTACTCTGTCTGTGCCGTCTCCTCCAGTAGCTGAAAGCTTAAGCTAAATCTCTTTCTGTTTTTAGTCTAGGTTTGCTTAAGCCTCATTTTAGCATTGTTATACATGGGCCATTACAAAAGTTTTGAGATACCCAAAAATCCAAAAACGTAAAATGTATGCAGATGGTCACAAATAAAGCCTTCCCAGCAACACTGGGAAGCTGAGCAAGTTGAAACTTTGCACAGGTATGTATCAGAAAGGACACTGTCAACTTGGAATTGTGTTTCTTGGAATTGAAATAATGAACCATGACACAGACTGTCTCAAACCTTTCATAGGGACCCAGGCAACATACATTAATATTTTAAGAAATATACCAGCTAAAACTAGTAAGAAACACTTAACTGCCAGTGATTCTTTCTTATTGACCAAAAATACTTAATAGGGGACAGTAAAGTACTCTATGTGAAACTGTACTGTTGGCTTGGTGCCTGTGGCTCAAGTGGCTAGGACACCAGCCACATACACTTAAGGTGGCAGGTTCGAATCCAGCCCGGGCCACCAAACAACAATATTGGCTGCAACCAAAAAATAGCCAGGCGTTGTGGCAGGTGCCTGTGATCCCAGCTATTTGGGAGGCTGAGGCAGGAGACTCGCTTGAGCCCAGGAGTTGGAGGTTGCTGTGAGCTGTGATGCTACAGCACTCTACCCAGGGGGACAGCTTGAGGCTCTGTCTCAAAAAAAAAAAGAAAGAAAAAGAAACTTTACTGTTAGGATGTATTCACAGTGTCTGACTGGGCATAAGCAACTTGCAAGGATCAGTTTTTAATATCTAAATTTTCTGGAGAATTTAGATGTGAAACATTGCTGAGAATTATAAAATGGCAAATTATTAAAATTAGATAGTCATGCCCCCCCTTGAAAAATTTGAAACTGACTTATAATACTTCACATTTCTCAGATCCCAAATATTTAATCTAGTTGTATATATTATAATGTATTACATATATATTATACACTATAATGTATGTTAATCATGTATATTAATTTATTTGATCATTCTGAAAATTAGAGGACAAGTATTAGTTTTCCTATTTTACAAGTTCAGAAGATAAAACTCAAATAAGGAGAAATATTTGTCCCAGTTTACATTCAAATGCCTTCTTCAGACTTCTAGTCATATGTGGTTGGTTGTATTATTAGTATTTGATGAGTTATGTTTCATGTTTCTAAAAATATCCTTTTCCTTTTCACTTTGCCAAACTTCTTTCTTCCTCTCTTTCTCCATCTTCTTAGTCATTTTCTTTCTTCATTTATTTTGAAACAAACTCACATTCTGTCTCCCCCTTCACAGCAACCTCAAGCTCCTGGGCTCAAGTGATCCTCCTGCCTCAGCTTCCCAAGTAGCTGGGACTACAGGTGCCCATCACAACAGCCAGCTAGTGGTCTCGTTCTTGTTTAGGCTGGTCTGGAAGGCCTGAGCTCAGGAGATCCACCCACCTCTGCCTCCCAGAGTGCTAGGATTATAGGTGTGAGCCACCGCATCTGGCATCTGGCCCTCCTTTCATTTTCTGTGTCTGTTCCCTTAGGCCTTTTCTTCAACCAATAAAGTTGAGCATCAGACACATTCCAGACATGCTACGGCAACACTGTAAATAAAGAAAAGAGTTCTATCCTTTCTTCATCCCTACCACTTAACTTTACCCAAAATACTATATTTAAACAATAACCTGGTTCATGATTTGCTAATACTATACTAAGGGAAGTACACATACGTATATGCACACATAAACAAAATCTTAAGATTGGCTCATATTGTTTCACAGAAATATCTAGTGCAGTTTTCTTCCTCATGTAGGTAAGAGAATGCCATGCATGTTTAATGTAGGAAACCTGTAATCAAGTTAAGGAATGTGTTGTAGATACCACATAGGATGCATGTACAACGTTTAGGAGGTATACGAAGCTTGAGAAAGGTGTTTCTACCTAGTGAGTAAGGAACGCAGCCAAGGCTTAGATGTGGGCATAAAAGGATTATATATAGTCGAGCACATGTGTGTCCTTGACGGACAAAATCATTATCTCACAGCTTCAAATAAGTTCTGCATACCTGCTGTTTATAGGCAGTACTTAATAAAATATTTCAGCTTCCTTGAAGTTTACTCACTACATGGAACTTACTGAGAATTTGCCTATTAAGAACCCTGTGTTAGGTACCAAATCAAAGGATGTAAACTTTAAGTTTCTCAAAGTGAAGAATATCATTATGCTCAAACTACCTAAAAATTGCAGACTTGAAAGTCATCTTCATACCTGACTTGAAATGTACTTTGTGCCTAAGCTCATTAGTTACAAAGTAAAAGTGAGTTGCTAGTTTAATCCTTGCTCACAAATACAGAAACCATTATGAATTGGTAAGTTTCCCTTTACCTCATGAGTGATTAATAATAAGAATAACAAAGGAATCTTTTTAAAAACAAGATCCATCAAGCAAGAATAGGACATTGAGTGGGGGGGAAAGGAGACAGGAGTTAGAAGTTCAGTTTAGATGTGGAAGAATTGTAGAGCCTGCATTCACACATGCTGTAATACACAGGACAGCAAAGCATATACTATATATGTGAATGTACATGTATATATTTACAAATTTTAAATGAAAATTATACTCAAAAAAGTAATCATTATGAGAAAATAGAGATTTTTTTTTTTTAAATGCATAGTATCTCAGAATCAAAAGCCCCTTCTGTAAAGCATACCAATGTATAATGTAAAATATGAGTGCTGGAGAGTGCCTTGGTCCTACCTCAAGAATTATATCCGCCAAGCTGTTATGTCTCCTTCCATGATGTAGGACTTTGCCAAAAGAACACACTGATGCTAGTTTTTCTGCTAGGGCATCTGCAGATGGAAGGATTGGAATGAAAAAGCATTCTGGGCCTATTATGCAATTTTTTTTTTTTTTTTTTTTTTTTTTGCTATTTCTGGGTGGATTATAATGATTCTGGAATGCCCCCATTTGTTCCCTCTCATCTTTGTTTCTTTTCTATCCTTATTTCTCATCTTTTGAAGATGGAAATAGATGGTCAATTAGAGATAAGGAGATGAAAGATGAACCGTGAGCAAAGGAATAAAATTAAGTCATTTTCAGTTTTTTTTTGACCACCTTTTTTCTCTCACATCTTAAAACAAGACTAATAGTGTCCAGAGTTCCTGAGGTGTGTTGGAAGCATTATAGTGCTGATGTTTTATGGCTCTCATAAAAGCTAAAGGTTTTCCAGAAAGAAAACTTTGTATTCTCCTTGAAATCCATCTGCCATCCGTAGTTTGGTAAACTCTTGTCACCGCTTGTTAAGTCCTCTTGTTAGCAATATTTTGATAGTTTTTCTTAAACTAGAAGATCCCATTTGACTTTTTTTTTTTTTTTAATTGAGACAGAGTCTCACTTTGTCATCCTTGGTAGAGTGCCATAGTGTCACAGCTCACAGCAGCCTCAAACTCTTGGGCTCAACCCATTCTCTTGCCTCAGCCTCCCTAGAAGCTGAGACTACAGATGCCCTCCACCAAGCCTGCCCTATTTTCTCTTTGTTTGTTTGTTTAGCGGGCTTAAGCCAGGCTCTGAACCCACCCACCCTACGGCATGTGGCTAAGGCCCTAATCACTGAGCTACAGGCACCCAGCCCTTTTTTTTTTTTTTTTTTTTTTGTAAGATAGGATCTCACTCTGACCCAAGGGTATAGTGCAATGACCTCATCATAGCTCACTGAAACCTCAAACTCTTGAACTCAAGTAATCCTCCTGACTCAGCCTCGTGCATAGCTGGAACTACAGGTGCATACCATGGCACCTTGGTCATTTTTTAAAAATTTTTTGTAGACTTAAAGAGATGGGGTCTTGCTATGTTACTCACACTGACTGTTCTCACATTCTTGGCATTAAGTGATCCTTGCACTTTGGCCTCCCAGAGTACTAGGATTACAGGTGTAGTAAAGTCACCATACCTGTCCCTGATTTTTCTACTATTCATTTGTCACCAACTTCCCTGAGTGATACAGTTTATACAAGAGAGATTGAGAAATGTGATCAAGTTCTTATGAAATATTATTTTTTGTTTCAACTTAATATTTAAAGTTAAAGTAAGAAAATAGGCCAAATGTGGTAGCTTACCTAGCACTCAAGGAGTCTGAGGCAGGAGGCTCACTTGAGGTCAGGAGTTCAAGAACAGCCTGAGCAAGAGCGAGACCCTATCTTAACTAAAAATGCAAAAAAAAATAGCTTATGTGGTGGCTCGCACCTATAGTTCTGGCTGCTCAGGAGGCTGAGGCAGGAGAATCACTTGAGCTTAGGAGTTTGAGGTCACTATGAACTATGATGATATTGCCGTACTCTAGCCAGGGCAGTATAGTGAGACTCTGCCTCAAAAATAAATAAAAAGTAAGATAGACCCCCTTATTTTGCAGAGTTAGGTATGGTCTAGCAGTTTAGCACATGGTTTGGTACACAGAGCAGTAGAGTGACATACACATTCTGTTCCTGGGCTTCACTATATACAAGTGAGCCTGATTGTGTTATTGGAAATAACAGAGGTCAGGTGTTCCTTCCTCATTAGCGCCATCGGGGTAGGCTCCTTAATTACTAATTCTACCTCTTCTCCCGTGTACTTTTAAAGATTCTACAGATCCTATAGAAATGACTGCATCCTGTGACTTACAAGACTCTAGTTCTGAGATCTGAAAATGAACTAGCAGTCAGGTTTCCACACTCATGGCATATGTATTCTTTCATTATGCCAAATTTTCTTCCAGCTCTTGTTCATACCTGCAGGCACAGCAGAGGAACATTTGTTTCTGTGTTTTCTGGTCTGCTCTGATTGAGAGTTAATAACATGAGGCCCATATACATATATATGTCACGGTTTCTCCCCAGAACCCTGTTACAGTTGTGAAGTGACATGAGGTCATGTGGAATTGCCAGTGGGATAAAGGAGTTCCATGATGGGAGACTTCTGTTCTTTTTCTCTCTCTGTTTTCTCAGACAAAGTCTCAGGAGGTGGTCTTGAGTGATTCTTGAAATACGACCATTTGTATTATTTATATTGCACTGGAGATAAACCGTCTTTCAAGTACTTCAGAGAGGAACACTCTGTTAGGGCCCCAGTTGAGCTTTGTAATCCCAGTGGCAGTCGGAGGCAGGTGGCAGGGGCAGAGAACGTGGGAGGTAGAAGATGAAACGCGTTTGCTATGACTTTCGTGACTGCAGATATTTGAGGCTGTTTTAGTTTATTTTCTCCTATGTGTTTTTGTAATACATATTGATCATACAAAAATATCAAAACCAATGAGTAACTTACGAATACAAGGTTATTCTAAAAGTATTTTTGCATAAATATATTATGTTGCTGAAGAAAAAAGATGCATATTGGCATCTTTGCATTTTTAAGTGAAAAATATCTTTTTTAATCTGGAGAAAAATATTTAAGAACTTATTAATAGCCTATAGAATTAAAGAGAACATTAGTCAATCATTGCATTAAGGATGAAGTCTTTTTTTAGGAGTTTGTTAACATCAGTCCGATTAGGAAGAGATCATATAAATTACCTAAATAAACCCAGAGTTAGGGAAAGTAACTGACACCTATCTTAGAGACACTAAGTGATCTTGGGTGTTGTAAATAATTAAGAGTCCATCTAACAGTCAAGGCCTTCCAGTCCAGTGCTCATTTTTTGAAAAGACTAACCATGGAAAGAAGAAGAATCTATGTCCAAAACATGGTAGACTCTCAATGATTTACATTGCTCGGATGGCATATTGCACATCCTGGTGTACTAGAGAGACAAGGGGCTTCAGACTGAGGCCCAATAAGTCTGACAGTGGGCAAATAACCTCTTTGTTTGCTTAGTTTCAAAGTGTAAATGATAAGAACCACTTTTGAGGAATATTATAAATATTTGTGATCATGTATATAAAGGGCTAATCATAGAACCTGGGATATATCAGATAGTAAATTTAGCTACTATGAAATTTCTTGGCTAAATTGATAAACTAAAATAAAACCTGAAAATAGTATTTATCGGTAGGCCCTCAGAGAAATTGTGTTGAACCAAGGTCAAAGGAATAAGTGCTCTTATCTCATGAGCTATAAAACAGAACTTCTTATTTATTGGACAAGGCTTACCTCAGCTTCTGAATTTGCATTGTGTTTTACTTAAACTCCTATTTTGGCAAATGCTAAAACCCCTTTAATTATGAATTCCATGTTTAAAGTTAAATTATTATAACAGCTAGAACTAGAATTCATACATTAATAATTTATGAGAGACAGCAGGGAATGTGGAAAGGGAATGAATTTGTTGTCAGGAAAAGCGGAGTTTAAATGTGAGAACTGCCAGTTACCAGATGTATTGATCTCGAGCAAATACCTTCATTTCTGAACCACAGTCCTTTGTCTGTAATGTAAAGACAATCTCCTGCTTCTCAGACTTGTTGTGAGGATTATTATCTAAAGTTTCTCCTTTCCTCCAGGGCACTGTTAGCTGTAATGTTTATTTTCCTTCTTCCTGGTACACCACCAAATCTATGTTAATAAAAAGTGGGAGATCTTAGAGGAGAAATTACTCTTCGAAAGGACAATTTATGGCCTTTAAGATTCTTTTGAAGATGTACGGATACATTCTGCTGTGAATATGCGGTATTCAAAAATAGTAAAGACCTTCCTTTTACATGGAGCTAGGGCTCTGTCAGCACTTAGAAAGATGGCAGATATTCACTTTACTCCTCTTCACTGAAGCTCCGAGCGTTGTATTAGTGTGGTAATTTGCCATGATGTGATTTTTTTTCCTATTGCATGCTTTTAATACCATCCTTAGACCATCATGATATATGATATAAATGATAGAAATAATCTAAAAGGCAAAGGATTTAGTGAAATATATGCAGGATTCAGAATTCGACAATACGAAGAGATGACACCCTCATCTCAGTGTTTACTACCTCTCAGCATTTCTTGTCCCCAAGTGTCTATCATTCTGTGTTCCCACAAACCAGGTTGGGGAGCCAAAAATACCATTCAAAACAAAGGCCGTACTATTAACAAGGATGAGTTTAGTTAAAAGTAGGCTTTGGAAAACACTGGCATATTTCTAGGCTGCAATATGACGTACACATATGTAGTGTCCGTATCTCAGACCACTATATATCCTCCTCATACTCTGTACTGATCTTCTGTACCTAAAAAATGATGTCAGGTCTGGGCCACAGAGTGGTTTTTGAGATGCAAAGATATAAAACTTATTGTACGCTACTTGTCCTTAAAGACAGTGGGAGAAGTTGGGCGGACATACATACGTGAAGTAACTATGACCAAATGGAATAATCCATGCACTGTTTTGGTGTAAATCAAAGGCTTTTAGAATTCAGAAACAAGAAAGATTATATCCACCAGAGGAAATTAGGGGAGGTTTCATGAAGGGACAGCATTTGAGCTAGGCACCAAACCAGGGGAAGGATTTGTCTATCCTGAGATTTCCAGGTAACCTGGAAAACACTCCAGGTACAAACAAGAGCAAACGTGGAGTTTGGAAAGCACCTTCATGGTCATGTTTCATTATGTAAGAAGCTCTGCGTGAACGTAAAATCCCAAACTCAGTCGACACTCAAAAACTTCAGTAAATAGATTTTTACGGGTTATCTTTGTTCTATTATCTGTAATCTCATGTTATTATATTAAAAGCCTTGAAATAAAATTGTGATATGATGATGCATTTTTTGATGTTTTCAATCCTAAAGATAAACAAGGAAACTCACTTGGCATTATGTAGGATCCGTCCATTGCCCTCCACTCGTGTAATACTAAACGTGCCGTGATAAGACGATAAAAGCAAAATCTTGCCAAAGCCCAGGAAGATATGATAGAGTATTTTAACATTTAAAAAGCTGGTATTTAGAAAGAGGTGTATACTTGTTCTATATTTTTCCAAAAGCAAAATGAAAATCAGAGAGTGGTACAGCAAGTTTAAGCTGTTCAACCTGAGAATTTCTAGCAACCTAAGTCCATGGAATAGACTGCCCCATTAAAGCAGGTGACTTTTTCTTTATTGAAAGAACTCAAGGAGACATACTAGCCCTGTATCAAGAAGGATGACTACAGAATGAATTTCTAAATTTGATTAGAAGTGAGACTAGCTATCCTCTTAGATCTCTCCAACTGTAACATCCTATGTCACATCCTATGTGCATACACGCACTCCCATCAGGGGCTTCAGTTGGCCGAAGCACACAGACTTGTGTGTCTAAGTCATCCATTCAGAAGTTAAGGGCAAAGCCAGACAGCAACCTACTGTTTATGTGCGATTCAGTCCAAATATTTTATTTTATGAAGTCAAGAAAGCAATATAATTTAAACTAATTTGTACAGCATTTGTGAGTTCTTTTGAAAGAAAAGGTGTCCTTTAAAAATATATATATAAATAATTTCAATTCAGAAATCTGAGGAAATTATTAAAATAACTTAGCTGTAGCTCAGCAGCTTGGGCAGTGGCCACATACTCTGGGACTGGCATGTTCAAACCCAACCTGGGCCTGCCAAACAACAATGACAACTACAATAAAAAAAATAGCCAGACCTTGTGGTGGGCACCTATAGTCCCAGCTACTTAGGCAAGAGAATTGCTTAAGCCCAAGAGTTGGAGGTTGCTGTGAACTATGACACACTGCACTCACAAAGGGGGACATAGTGAGACTCTGTATCAAAATAAATAAACAAATAAAATAACTGAGCTGAGCCACCTTTACTAGTATCGTGAGATAGTAGACTAGAATGCTAGAATTGATCTGATGCCTGACAGACTGTCTACTCTTATGTAAATATTTGCCATATTGCAATGCCATATTACATTTAATATTCATATATTCTACGGTTACATATTACCCTACATGATGTTTAAGTCCATGAGTAGTGTAAGCATTCAGAGCTGATTTGTTTGGAAACTTAAGTCAAATAGTTGAATAGTTGAATTTTCTTGATCAATTAAAGCCACGCATAAAAACAAAAATAATGCGCTTTGACTCTAACATCCCTCTTTTTGTTGTTTTTAGCTGCAGTATTGAAGTATGAGAACAACGTTATGAATATCAGGCAATTCAACTGTTCTCCTCATCCGTACTGGCTTCCAAACTTCATGGATGTTTTCACTTGGTCCCTGCCATTTGTTGGGGAAAAAGGTGTGTTGTTGAATCAAATGTTACAGGGAGGAAGGAGAGGGACGTGTTCTGTACATATTTTATCATGAATATGTTTGAGGTTGCTGTGAGCTGTGACGTCACGGCACTGAGAAACACTTTGACCTCACCAATGAAATTCATGCTTTACACCAAGAGAGAGGTGATATGAAAGGGTGTCACTGTGTATCCTATTAATGGGTACAATGAGCAAATTAAGAACAAAGAAAAGAAATAAATATATAGAAGAATTTACACAGTCTCATTAGAATAATATAATGTTTTTAACAGAAATGTAACTTTATCTGCTTTCAAGCAATAATGTCTACCTTTTCCTCTTATATCTTTATCTTGTAATTCCAAAATACTATTTCATTTTACCAAACACCTGTCAAATTAGGTTAGGATAACCATGCCTTCCTTACATTTCTAATGTTAATGATAATCATCACTGTAGAGTGCTTAATGGCTGTGGTGTCTTGAAAGATAACATACACAACAACTAAGAAATCAGTGTATTAAGAATATAATAGGCATGATTTAATTTTTGTATATGGCAAGAGATAAGGGTCTAGTTTAATTCTTCTGTAAATGGATATCCAATTCTCACAGCACTCACATATTACATTGTCTAGAGCAGTGAGGCAGATTTACATTTAAAAAGTTGTCTATTGGCTCAGTGCCCATAGCACAGTGGTTACCGGTGCCAGCCACATACACTGAGGCAGGCGGGGTCGAACCCAGCCCGGGCCAGCTAAGCAACAATGATGACTGCAACAGAAAAATAGCCAGGCGTTGTGGTGGGCGCCTGTGGACCCAGCTTCTTGGGAGGCTGAGGCAAGAGAATTGCTTAAGCCCAAGAGTTTGAGGTTGCTGTGAGCTATGATGGCATGGCACTCTGCCAAGGGTGACATGGTGAGACTCTGTCTCAAAAATAAATAAATAAATAAATAAAAGGTTGTCTATTAATTTGCCCCAATTTTTTAGAACTAAAATTTTCTTTCCTCCCTTTCACTCCTTTTTCTTCTGCCCCTCCCCTCCATCTGTCCTTCCTCTCTCTTTCTTTCTTTCTTCATTCCTTCCCTCCTTTTAATTTGTTTTCATGTTTTGACCTAAATCTCAATGAAAATTTCAGAGCGGGCCTGCCCCTTCTTTTAGCTCAGGAGGCCTGACGGTGACGGACTGCATCACTCCTTACACATCTCCTCACCCATGCACGTGAAGGAGAATGAGCATTATAATGAAAAGAAGCATTTCCACATATTTTAGAAAAATCATGTCCTATGGAGATTTGGGGAGCAAAGCTACACATTTTTCTGAAACCCTGCAATATTGTTTTTTTTTTCTTTACATGCCCTAAAATGATTAAAGAGTCAAGTTATGAATTGTCAGTGAAGAACTCTTCCCTTTTGATACTAAAATAAGTCAGAAGGCAATTTGAATCTCTGCTAATGGTCCCAGGGCTCCTGGACACTGCTACTTTCCCGCACTGATCATATCACAGCACCTGGTAGCGTCATCGCTTGGCTTCTGTGGAGACTGAAGCAATATGAATCCTGACAAGCTCTGGGCACCCTCTGAACGCTTTTTAGTTGGATTGCTTCTATTATGCAAATTTTGGATACTTATTAGGAATAAGTACAGTAACATATTGGTATATATAAAACAATTTTGATAAACTGAAACTCTGGATCAGTGTTGGCTCTACTGAAGTTTTATCTTTCTCATATATTCTAAAAGAACATTTAAAAAAATATCATATTACTTTAGAAAGGAGAGATTGAAGAAGCAGTAGGTAAGCTTCTCTTAACATACCTGATAAAACCTAACCTAATTTTTTTAAACGTTAAAAGCAAATACCATGTACTGTAGTGTAAAAGTAATGCACTACTGATTTCCTGTGTACACCTTTTTTTTTTGCAGTTTTTGGCCAGGGCTGGGTTTGAACCCGCCACCTCCAGCTTATGGGACCGGCACCCTACCCTTTTGAGCCACAGGTGCCGCCCAACACCATTTTTATATAATACTGCTATAGCCTATTTACTTAACTTCTGATTAAAGTGTACCTAAGCTTTATTTTAAAGCATTTTGAAAATCAAATGTAATGATATTTCTATCAACATATTTTTTTAAATTAATATACACAAAAAACTTAAAATATTTTGGGTTATCAATCAATAGTTTTTATTAAGCACATTACCACATGCCTGTCACAGTGCTGGGTTCTCTGGGGGATTGAAAAATAAACCCACCATCCTTAGTCCCTATGGAATAGAATTTTGTAATCTGATCTAGACCAAGCCGCATGAATGTGCAAAGAAACAAAAATTCAAAACAGCCATTTCTCTGTCATACATTTCCAGTGTATTCACCTCTAGTTATTTGACCTGTTTATTGTCTGTTGGCCAGTGGCTAGTAAATGTTACTAGTAGATTTCAGAGGCATTAGCTAATAGTTTTATGAAGTCTGCACAGAACACACAAAGAAGCCTGTTGTCTTTTATGATCTAGATTTCATAGAAACTACTTTGTTGGAGACTTTATATAAAAACTAAGTAAGAAAGGTTGTTGCTAAAGTTGTACATTACATAATGCCAGAATAATAATTATTTCTATAGGAGAAAAACTTGATTTCTCTTTTCTCTGTCTTTGCTTTTTCTGTTTAGTGACTGAGATGCTGGTAAATGTCCTCAACATCTGCTCGGATGATGAACTAGGGTCAGAAGAAGATGGATTTGATGGTAAGAGGCTTGAGCCTTTGTGCTAATGCTATCTGCCAGATAATTACTTGGCACATCATTGCTAACCCTAAGGATAAATTTCTAAGATTTGGATTATGTTTAAATCATAACATACTGCTGAGAATGAAAGATATAATTTAACTTTCTATGAAAACCATAAAAGAATTTTTCCATTATTTTGAAAACATGGTTAAAGTAGTAAACAGGTTTAATAACCATCTTCAGTAACTCACGTTGCTATGGGACATATTTTGGCTACTTGCTAAAAATGTCACATTTTATTTTCTAGCAAATGTTGCCGTTGGGCAACTTTTAGAAGTGTTTTTTAATGGCCATCATCCTATTAAGTGTTCAAATCTTGATGTCTATAATAAGAGAAGGCATTTACATATTGATATATTGGTATTTATGTCAGTCTCAATATTTCTTTTCTTATTGGTAGTAAGAGGTAATGAATGAGCTATGAGGGTTTTGTTGTTTTTTTAAAATATAATTTGGGATCCAACTATCCTTAGAGATTATGCTTTGTCTGCAAGAGGCACAGAAATATAGGTTAACGATGGAGGGAAAAATTACTCTGGGACCTACAAAAGCACCCCAGAATGAATGGAAATATACAAAAATGTACTTAGAGAAGGAAAGCATGAGAGCAGACTTTATTTTTATAAACATTGAATAGGTACAGTTGATCCTCTATATGTAGATTTGGCATCTGTGGAGTGAAAGAACCTTGGCTAGAAAATATTTAGAAAAAAATGTCACATCTGTACTTAACATATACAGACATTTTTTTCTTGTCATTATTCACTAAAGCATATGGTATAAAAATATTTACATAGCATTTACATTCTATTAGATATTGTAACTAAAGTAGAGATGATATAAAGAATACCCAGAAGTCCCAGAACCAAGGGATACCAAGGAACAACTGTACAGACTATGTGTAGGGCATTCAAGAGTCCAACAAGAGTCATTAAAGACCTGTTCCTTGAAGAACTTATAGTCTGGTTAGAGAGGCTGATGGGTAAACAGATACTATTAATAAAGTATCACAAATCATAAAATAAAGGATGAAGGTGTCAGGGAAAACTGGATATTGTGGTGAGATCAAATTTTTACATTTAAAAACTGCACCAAGGTAAAATGAGAAAAGAATGTGTCTCTTTGTGAAAGCTGGTGTCTGAATGGCATTTTTTAATGTTTACTTGGGCTTAATATGGGTCCCAGCTATTAATGCTTCTGGAAAAAGTAAAGGAAACTGTACATTCATGTAAATAGGGTATACACTGAGGTAAATTTGTAGCATCAAAGTTATTTCTAATGTTTCATAGTTTCTACTTCCTGATGCTTCATCTTTATTTGTCTTCATATAGGCAGTCCCTGAGTTATGAACAGGATAGGTTCTATAGGTTCGTTGTGAAGTTGACTTTACAGATAAGTTGGAACAGATACATTTGCCTATTACCTGTCATAGCCTCCACTCATAAGTGTGCATTGTACATAGTTGAATATTTATAACTCAGAGACAGCCTGTGTATTATTTTTGAGTCAAATACCACATGACCAGGGCATGTACAATATAGAAAAGGAGGGAATAAAGGGAAATACTAAAAAAAATGGAAGAAAGAAAAAGCCAAAAACTTTTAATGGGTTAAAATTAAAGAACAGTTATAAGAATTTAATTAAGCAAGTATATTGATATATTTACAATATGCAGATAAGTGGGCACTTTGTGCTTTATCTGAATTCTAGTTGTTTCCTGTGTTATAGCCACATATTGTTGCTGTTAATGTTTTCATAGGTATTGTCATCATTTAAAAGATAATATTTTCATAATAGCAGAGACTTTTTCTGTAAAAGAATACTAACCAAATGTCTAAATTTTAAAAGTCAAAAAATGTTTTGTAGTAATTGCTTCCAGTATATTCCTTTTTTTCCTCAAAAGAAAGATGAATTCGCATCAATACAGTAATACTCCACTGTTCACAAATCTCCGCTTTGGCTCAGTTCTTTGGCCAATGTTTTTAATATAGGCAAAGAACATGAACATATAGTATAGAATAAGAAGACTATGTAGACCCACATATGTCTGTAATTACATACTAATCCTTTCCCTAGCAAATATATATCGGGAAACCTACTATGTGCCAGATACTGTCAGCCAAAAAGGCCCGCACATTTCAATGGTGCAGTTTATTTTTGCACAGTTGAACATTACCAAGAAACAGTTGGTACTTACCTTCCCCTCTCTGAGCTCTCTTTACCTACCCTCTCAATCCCTTATGAAAGGATATAGTCTGTGACTGACTATACTTTAAAATAATTAGTTCCAATTGGTGTGCCATGCTCATCACCAATTGCTTTTAACCCTGCTATTCCTATTTATAGAAGTGTGTACCCTTCTTGAGGCCTGTGGAAGAATTTTTTTCTTTCTGAGTAGAACCCTGAAACCTGGCTCTACCACCCTTAAGTCCTAGGTCAGTCCTTTCAGAGAAACAATTTTGCCCAACCCAGGTATAGGAAGGGAGATGGTGGGGAGGTCTACCCTTTGCTTGCTGGCTGGAATAGATGAGCTGTGTCCGTAGACTTTTTCAACTTCCTTCACTGGTCCATTCCTGTCAAGTTAAACATCGAGTCCATTCTCTTTTTGAACCCAATTTCTTCAGCTTTATTTTCACTAGTTAAATTTTTAATAACATTAGTGTTTTTAAATTTTTAAGCAACATTTTTGGCTAATTAAAAATGTTTAGTGCATATTGTAACTGATAACTATTACCAATTTGGGATTAAACAGAAAGAGATAGTTACTGTTGTGTAATTCTTAGGGACAATAGATTGCACTTTCTTGGTTTCCTATCTCTTGGACTTTACTAACAGGTAGTGTTTTTTTGTTTTGTTCCGTTTTTTTTCCTGTCTTTTTCTTTTTTCTCTTAAATCTGTTGGTTTCTCATAGTCAAAGTGAAGAGAAGCATTCCAGCAATGCCATGCTTGATGTCTCTTATGTAAATGTGTCTACCAGGAGAAAGAGAGAGATGAGGAGAAATGAAAAGAAAAGATTCCTCTGACTGATTGGGCCTTGCCTGCATGTGATAGTGGTATAGGCCCTATTTCCATTCTGAGTACCAGATTCCTATTGCATAGAAAATGAGCCTACAGAAACTAAAAAAGAGGAACTAAATTCAGCCAAGAAAGACATCACACATATCTAGAGATAGTTTATGGTTGGGAAGAAACTGTTTTTGGGGGGAAAAAATATTAGATTATATTTTTACCCTTTATGAATAGTTTCCACCTTGCTAAATAGAGTGACAACAGGAGCACCCTGGAAGCTTCTCCATTAAATTCAGTAAGTCTTGGGCTTGGATGGTATAAAGAACATCCAGAAATTATAGGATTAGTGATACTGTCTGCCAGCTCTTAGCTCAGGCATCTCTCAAACTATGGCCTGCGGGCCATATGCAGCCTGCCTAGGACATTTATCTGGCCGGCCAGGTGTTTTTGCCGCCACTGCCTGTCCTGCTTAGCAGCCAGCTCATCCCGGGGCCCACAGTCCGGCCCTCCAGCGATCTGAGGGACAGTGCACTGGCCCCTGTTTAAAAAGTTTGAGGACCCCTGTAGAGTTTAAGAGCATATTCAGTGTGGTCTTCTAGGACTTTTAGGGACCTGCATCTGAAATGGGTCAAAGATCCATACTTTTAGCTTATATCTTATAAATTTTCCCTTTAAGGAAAAAAGCACAGAAATAAAAGTTTTAGTTAAAAGCAAATTGAACTTAGGATATTATGTATTTCAGTGTGAGCAATCAGGAAGAAGTTCTAGCACTCTATTTAACATGACAAAACCTATGGTATCTTTACAGGTGCTCAGTAATTTTTAAAGCTTCCCAGGGCTCTGATTTTCTTTGGGAATATAGTTTATTGATAGTATATATTGAAGTTTCTTTCTTTTGGGGGAGAAGAGGCTGTGACATTATTTATAATCTGGGGATAGACTTTCCCATTCTCCAAACCTGCCTTCCTGCAAGCAGCCTGTGGAGTCTGTCTCCCTGTGTGGCCTGGCCCTCGGTTTCCTGCCTGCCACAAAGGTAAATCAGGACCCAGAAAACATCAGGGGACTTCATCAAAACTTGTCTTTATGTCGCTGCTTATGGATGAGTCCTTTATCAAGCCCCTTCTTGGTATTTTGTTCCATATCCAGATAACTGAGAAGCCAAAAGTAGTAATAGTGGCCGGGCATGGTGGCTCACGCCTGTAATCCTAACACTCTGGGAGGCCAAGGCAGATAGATAGCTTGAGCTCAGGAGTTCCAGACCAACATGACCAAAAATGAAACTCATCTCTACTGAAAACAAACAAACAAAAAACTGAGTGTGGTGGTGCACGCCTCTAGTCCGAGCTACTCAGGACACTGAGTCAGCAGGATCACTTGAGTCCAAGAGGTTGAGGTTGCTGTGAGCTATGATGATGCCATGGCACTCTACCCAGAGTGACAGAGTGAAACTTTGTCTCAATAAAAATTTTTACAAAACCAAACAAACAAAAGTAGTAATCGTGCCTTTACAATCCATGACTATCATGACTATCTTTGTATCTTACCAGATTGACTTCTTAATGTTTGTAGGGCCCCGAGCAAATACAGATTCTCCTCATCGCCTTCAGAATCTGTCACCTTCCTTTACTACTGAATAATGATGCTGATGATGACAGAAGCACACGTTATGTGTTATGCCTTATCCTAAGTCATTTTTAATTTGTTAGTTTTTACCTTTTAACGAACAAAAATTTACAGTTATCAACTTTATTTTCAGTTTACTAGACAATTTACTTCATCTCTCATAATCAAGATAACCTTTTGATACAGGTGCTATGATTATCCCTAATTTTGCATATGAAGCAGTGCAGACCCAGTAAAGTGAAAGCCTGAGTTCATTCAGCTAGTGAAGTAACAGAGCCTGGATTCAAACTTTATGTCTGTCTATCTGGTTCTCAGGCCCTTGAACTTCCCACAACCTGTGATTACAACTTTCCCAAACCTTTGTTTGAATTTATTTTCCTCCAAACAACAGGATGCTTTTATTTTTCTTTTTTAAACAAAACAATACTAATAAGCAAGTTTGCTTTCATTTGTTCTGTTAAATACCCTGCAAATAAAAGAAACTGATAAGCCTTATTAATTGGCCAAGAAACTCAATGCACATGAAACAGTATCACTCTACCCTTTTAACATTTACCTGCTTAAAGAAGTTACAGGTGTTTTATCTTATTAAAAATTTAGGCATATCTAAGAAGACAAAAGGTACTCTGACTCACAGGCTGCCGCCGGCAGAGACCACATCAGGCTCTGTCCTCCTTACAAATTGGGGGATTTGATAGCCTATCTAGAAAAATGTTGCCGTTTTAAATTGGCCTGTGGTCTTCTATGGTGAAAATAAAATAGAAAACTTATGTTATCTCGTAAAGTTTGGAAGCAGTTTAATGCCAATGAACGTCTTTTGAGGATCTAATTTATATGTTTGGGGATTTTCCTTTCCTGTTTCCACTTCCGACTTTGGACGATAAATAACAGTCTGGTTTCAATTCAGGGTTGTTATTCACTGAAACATCTCAAAGAAGTAAAAAAATCCAAGGAGATGTATCTCATTTGGTAGATAATCCTCATTAACGAAGAAGACTCATTTCAGAGCAAGGGTTAGTGATTCCACAGTGCAGGGAAAAGCCGGCAGGAGCCAAGTGGTCTCCCTCACAAAGGTTTCTGTGTTGTTCATTATCATAATAAACAGCAGTGAGCATTAGCAACCTAATGAGAGTTTCGTGAGTGAGAAATATTTATTGATCTGGGACTTTCTTTCAGGCCTTAAAGGCATTTAAATACTTTTTTAAATGCTTGTTTTTACATTTGAAACTGTAATATGTGATGTCTCACAAGATAGAATTATGGCAGCGAAACTGAAATCCTTTAGAATAATAAAGGAGAGAAAAAATAATAAAATGAACACATTTCAAGCCAAATATAGTTTCAGCTGCACTGGAAAAACTTAATATTAAATTAGAATTTATGTGTCTGCTTTCATCTGAACAGCAAACCACATGGTGGAACTCTTATCCTTTATCCACATTTTTGCCTTATCCGAATGTTAACCACAAGCAAGTGAATGTGGGATCAGACTAGTTTTTTTGCATTCCTTTATGAAACCATCTGAAAATTGTACGCAAGAAAATTATCTCCCCTAGTCTGCTTTGAATTACTAGGTAATTCTTTATATCTAATACTACAAGTTCCAACGGTCTCACTACTCCTTTCTGTCTAGTTCTAAACAATAACGCAGAACTTTGAGAGTGCAAAGTTGGGAATTAGGGGAACTAATATAGCACCTGATTGGTCCTTCAGGAGTATATTGTAAAGATTTGCTTATTTTTTTTCTTACAAAATTGTACTTATTTGCTATGATAGTGTTTGACCCAGCCAAAAAAGCATCTGACACTAATTCTAATGCTGGGGCACCCTAAGTATGAGGAGATCACCCCTCCAATCAAGTAATTATTTATAACAGATATTCATAGCATTTAAATATGATTGTTTAATTTAAAAATCTAAATAGAATGAGTAAATGAAGCCTAAAGATTTCATCTTAGAAAGACTCTTCTGCTTTGTGCATCTGGCACCATGTACAGGAAGAGCCATTAGCTTGGGGCTCTTCTTACAGCTCGAATTATTATTGTTTCCAAGCAACTCATTTCAGCATTCTCTAGTTCAGGGTCCCAATCTGGGAAAAAATGGTGTATGCCCTAATAATTGACAATTTAGGGTGTGTTTTTTAAAATGTAATATAAAAAGTAGAAAATATCATTTAGATTACCAAAAAAAACAAAAAGTACTCTGAGGAGCATGATGACAATGAGATTCTTGTTCTGGTAACATTGAAACATAACCTGAAGTTGGAAAGTAAAGAAGAAACATAATTAAGTTAGTATTTTAGAAAAAGCAATTACTTTCTCCAAGCTTGGATAAATGGTTGGAAAGTGAAAAGAATGAGTTGGTATATAATTTAGGAAATTAAGTAAGTATCTCAGAATTGCAGTGACTGTATCTGAACCAAGATACTGTTAATAAAAAGGAAAGGAGCTTTCCAGGGACTTAACAAATGGAGAATCAACAGGTCTTAGACAAGGGAAGCTGATTTTGATGGTTCAAACCTAAGTTATAAATGTTATCGTGTATGGAAAAACTTACTAGTTCCAGGAGAAAGATGAATTCTGTTACAGACAGTCATTAGACTAAAGCTGAAATACATAACTCTGGGAATGCCCAGCAGGATTTGGAAAAGAAATCCTGGAAGTTCAGAAAGAAATCTGATTTGGTGGCAGAAGCATGGAATTAAATCATAACTGAATCTGTTAAGAGTAAAACAGGCCTCCAAAGTTATGGATGTAGAAGAAAATATCAGAAAATTGATTGAAAGGAACCCATCCTGATAAAGCTGGAAAAGATAGACAAGCAGGTGGAGGAGGAAGTGGGAGTGATCAAAGAAAGGGCCTAGGAACCAGGACTGTGCAGCAGTGCAGGCAACAGTTAGTGGAAAATGTTTGCACCAAGTGCAGAAAAATGAACGTGAGATGTAAGTCTGGCCAGAAAATGAAATATTTTGGTTTCATGACTTTGGTGATCAGACATCAGATTGTTAGTAAGAGGTGAATAGGAACTTTTGTTTTATTTTTATGACAGCACATCAAAAAAATGAAATCATTGAAAAATCACAAAATAAATAAAAATCAGAGTACCTCTATTTTAATATCACGTTATTTTATTGTATATGTTAATTTTATTTCTAGGTATTCATTTTAAAATAATCACATAATATCTTTTATCTATGTTTGATGATGAAAAAAAACACAGGGTTCCTACCTTCATTAGGCATAGGGTCAAGTGGAATGAGAATTTTGAACAACCTGCTTGCACAGAGGATTCAGAAGATTAGAGGAGGGAGCGGGGATTGGGTTGAAATATTTGTTAACTGAAGGAAGACCAGAAGGGCCAGCTTCTTCTCTTCTGTTTCTGAAAAAACAAAGATAAAATGCCTTTATGGATTTTGTTGCTTTAGAAAATGCCACGTGAGGAATCCATATTTTTTCCAGAAAATTATATGGGCAGATGGATATTAGTTGTTTGTTATAACTTATTTTCTTTAAAACTGAGTGTGGGTAATGTAATGGGGTAAGGGGAAAAGGAAGCAAAAGGGTCATTCCATATTTTGTGAAAGATTCTAATTTATTCTCAGGCTTTTGTTAATTTTATTCCTAGTTTAGTATCAATTTTTTTCAGTTGCCTACTATTTTAGTGTTTAGAAGCCAAATAATTTTTATCACTCTAAATTTATTCTTCAGGGTCTGTGCCTGTAGCTTAAGCAGCTAAGGCACCAGTCACATATGCTGGAGCTGGTGGGTTCGAATCCAGCCCGGGCCTGCCAAACAATGACAACTATAACCAAAAAATAGCCCGGCATTGTGGCAGTCACCTATAGTCCCTGCTACTTGGGAGCCTGAGGCAAGAGAATGGCTTACACCCAGGAGTTGGAGGTTGCTGTGAGCTGTGATGCCACAGTACTATACCAGGGGCAATACTTGAGGCTATGTCTCAGAAAACAAAATAAATAAATTTATTCTTCATGCTTTATTCTCTTTATAGTTCAGATAACTTCTGGTTTCATTATACTTACACGGTAAGAAAGATAGAAATCATTATATTGAGTGTATCATTAAAACTGAAACATGTCTGAAAAATGCACGGCATTTTTTGGCCATGAGCTATGTTTCCTGTCATACTTACAGCTGTTGACATTTTGAGGCCTTGACTATCAAGGTATTTGATTAGCCATCGTATTTTAACCATTTTCATTATGTTTGGCCAATGGTATTTGGTTATAACAATGAAAATTCTTTTAAGTTACTAACTGAAATGATGCAGTAATAGAAATCAGAAGTACTGCTCTCTCTTCATGTTATGCTACCATGACTTTGGAAAAATGTGCTTCTTTCTGGCATAATTTTCACACTACAGGAAAACTCAGACTTTGAAAAATAACCTAAATTTAAAAAAAAAAAAAAAGCATATCCTAGGGGTTAATTGCTTGACTAATGTCCACCATTGGCCAGAATCCTGTGCTCACAGTGAGATAATATAAGGCTCTCTAAACCTTGATGTGTTCTTTTTTTTTCCTAAAATTTTAAGGGGGTACAAATGTTTTTGGTCACATGAATTGCTTCTGTAATGCTTAAGTTACAGTTATAAGTTTAATGCATTCTTTATTGAAAAGGGATTGATACGGCTCTCTCAATGAAGGCTAAGACATTGTATCTATGTGTATCTGTATTTTAGAAAAAAACTTCCCAAGGGAGGCTGCGATAATTGGCATAGGAAGGAGGCACTCTTCATAGAGAAAACTGTAGTGATAGGTATCAGCTTGCTGAAAGCTCACACCATGAGAAAATAAAATATATACTTTTCACTTTTTTGGTACAGCTTTCTTGATTCTCTTTGTATTAAAGTACTTATAGTTTCCAGTTCTCAACTGGAATATAGGACTTTCATAACAACAGTTAACAACAGATTGAACAACTGCAGGACCATTGTTGTGAATCCAAAGTTAGTAAAACATTCCCTTTAGAGTAGTTGATCTCTGATGGCAGGTTTAAAGGCTATACTAAAAGGTTCCATAAATACTCGTAAAATTTAAATTTCGTTGTATTTTTTCCTCTTTATTCTTAACCCATGAGAAGTTATAAAAATTGTTCTTCCATTTTTTTTCTTGAAACTTTATAGAAACAGAAATTTTGGTTTTTGGTGGTTTATTTTGGGGTTTTTTTGGTGATAGGGTCTGTCTCTATTTCTTGGGCTAGAGTATAGTGGCATCATCATAGCTCACAGCAACCTTAAACTCCTGGGCTCAAGCAATTCTACTATCTTAACCTCAGGAGTAATTGGGACTATAGACACAGGCCACTACACTCCGCTGATTTTTTGTTGTTGTTTTTAGTGGAGATAGGGTCACTCTTAATGTTGCTCAGGCTGGTCTTGAATTCCAATCCTCCCACCTTGACCTCCCAAAATGCTAAGATTTCAGGCATGAGCTCCTGGCTGGGCCAGAAATCTTCATTCTGTCATGTCAACCCATCTTTTGGGAATGTCCCCTTTTGTTCTGAAAGCAATCAGCATCCTGGCCGCCAGTGCTCTCTCCTAGCGGATTTTCTATCATTGGCACAAAACACAAATGAGGCCCCACTCAGGACTGCTTGATAGTCCCCCAGATCACGTAGTAAATCTTTTAACTTGTAGAAAGCAGTTTAACTATTAGAAGAACTGGAATGACTATCTCTGCACAGATAATTTGTTCCTAATCACGAGCATTTTTGAATACTCACCACATACCCACGTCCCAAGACTCTGCTAGGTATGTTAGTAAGTAGCCCTGTACCTGATAATGTGTATACTGAATGTGGGGAAGGAAGGATCAGATTACTTACTTCACTCTTCCACCCACCTATAAAGTAGGTCAGTCAGCAGACACTGGAAGGAATCCTTACTCTGGACCACCTGCAGCTCATGACCTTAGGCAAATAACTCATTGTTTCTGTTCCTTAAAATTGCCCCATGAAATGGAGTCTGACATCACCATATTCACACAGTGATTGTGAGGATTGTATGAAATAATGCAAATAAAGCACTTAGAACATTTCTCAGTATCTGTGTAAGGAAATAAGTCCTAAAGAGACTGAGTATTTGCCCAAGATAGTGTAAGCTAGTAAATGGGAGAGCAGGGCTCAAACCTAGGTCTTTTATTCCAGAGTCCAAGTTCTTCAACACTGTGCTATTCTAGCTCTCATGTGGCTATTTAGTTATATGTCTTAAAAGATGTGCACTAACCAAGCGTTTATGCTGAAGCTTTGCAGTAGGGCCAGAACATGTGAAGGCCCCTGGCCCCTGGACAGGAATTGCTGAGTCATTTCCCATGTTCGCCTCAGCTCTTTGCTGTGCCTCTTTGCCTTACCAATCCATTTTGACTGGCAGACCTCTTTCTCCTGGCAAGATGATAATATATTCAGGAGATGTTCAAGTCTCATGACCTGGGAACCACTTTGCCTTTTGAAGTTACCTAAGGAGGGCTGTGCCCGATGACTGTCCAGAACTGAATGATCATTTCCCTATTTATCTTTCTTGGGCAAAACCTTACTGCATTACCCATGCAGTGACAAAGCTCTCTGCCTGGGTCAGGAATAGCATCAAAGATCTTTGAATGACTTTGTTTTAGCTATGCTTAATACATGCCAGTTTTAAGTCTCTGTCCCTTGTCACCTGAAGGAGTTCCATTCCTTCTTTTAGCTCCCTTTTTATTGGGCTGTCAGGTGGTCCCCAGTTAGCTTTTCACCTGGAGTATTATACGTGGTACATCCAAACATGTTTTGCTGTATTTGTCCACTTTCTCCCTATAGTTTTTCTAAGTTCAGAAATATCATTTAAATTAAATTTAAAAGTAATTTCTAGTATGTCACAAATTCGTAAGTCCGAATGGGTCCGGAACTCTAGTCTGAATACATTCTTCCAACACTTAGCATATATGCACAATTAGGCCCTTAATAAACACCTTTTTAACTGTGATAGCCTCATCCATATCTAGGGCAAATCTCTGATAGATTAGGCATCCAGGCTTCCCTTCTAAATGGTAAATCTATGTTATTAACGTGACACGTATTATTTCGTTCCATTTTGTTTTCATTTTCTGCTGTCACTTTGTAAAATTGATGTGTTCCTGTCATGATAAAGGGGTTGATCCAAGTAAGATTTCATAGGCTATTAGTTTCTCCTCTGGTGTAATAAGAAATTGAAATGTCCTTTGTCAGGTATTAGCTGAATATGTGACAGTTTCTTGAAAAATCAATGGGAGTCCTTAATCTTTTATAAAGTCTTTCATTCTCACCCTAGTTAGAATTATCCATATAGTCAATTTCTGTGATTCTGCTGATAAGAATCAAAGAGGTGGAACTGAACATTTTAAATGTTCTTTTTAAAGTACACAGAAATAAATTAGAGACTGGAAATTAAAGTAGCTTTTAACTAAATAGAAAATAACCAAATAATGACAGTAATTGAACATTTGAAACTAGCCTGTCCATGTTTTAAGGCTTCCATTCAAAGACTTCAGTTATATTGTATGACAAGAGAGGTGGGAAAAAATCAAGTTTAGGCTATACTGGTCTTCTTTAAAATCTATTTCACAGGAGAGACTTTATTTAAAAAAAAAAAAAGTATTTAAAAGGGTTCTTTTGTTAGTTTCAAAATGGGACCTAATACAGAACAGCGTTATGCCAAATATCACACCATTTATTGCAGACTCTATTACATGCTAAGATTTTAGTTAAGTTAAAAAACACATGGAAAAAGTTTAGAACTTGTGGTTTGAAGTGAGAAGTCATTATTCCCCAATTTTATCACTTATGGTAGGGTGTAATATAGTAGTTAGGATCCAAATTAGAAAGATGTTCTCAATACTTTAGGTTGTAATCCTCAGAAAGATGAATTTCTGAGGGATTTTTCCATCTCTTGTCCTGGGAATGTGTCCTCAGTCTGTGAGAGTAACCTGCATGAGCACACACGTGACTCGTGAGGGGCACCACCTAACCGTCTCTGCCTTCAGGTAAACTGGCACTGACCCTACACGGGTGAGCAATGCTGGATTCCCAAGTCCATGATGCGTCAAGAAGATTTCCTAGTAGCTGTCAGCTCTGGACACTAATCTAATTTTTGATTGAACAGCAGTCTTCAGGCTGAAATATTTATACTGCTGGGTTTATCCAAAGACATTTTCAAAGGGAGTTTAAAGGGAATCCATTTTCACATCTTCAGCCTCCATAGGCCTTTTTGAAGAGTGATCAGCTTGAGAACTCTCCTCAGCTGGGGACTGGAGGCGTTATTGCAGGTTTTTTGGTGTTTTTTTTTTTCTCCCACCTCCTCTTTCTCAATTTCCCCTTTTTCACTTAACAGAAAGGCACAGGTCTCCCTAAACATAATCACTGGGAACGTTGCTTTGCAATATAAAATCCTCTAGTACTAAACAGAGCAACATTGGAAAAATTTTTAGTTTGTAGGAAATCATAATGAAGGCAGTGTAATTTCCTTCCCATCACTATCATTAAAAGATACATTTGAATAAAATTTTATTCCTATGCATTTTAATATTTATAAACATTTATCATATATTTGTGCAGTCTAACTCAATTGTGAACTACTAATAAATTGCAATATTTGTTCCAAAGTTATTTTTGAACAGTTAGAACCTACCATCTCTAGAAATTTTTTTAAATCTTAATTTGATTTCTAAACATAATTCGACAAGTAGTGATAAAAATAATTTAACATTTAAGTTGATAATGCATTAAGTAAGATTAGAGAATTTGGAATGAAAATAGAATTTCAAAAAAAATTCAGATTTCTGAATATCAGGGCAAATCTTTTAAATTTATTTTTCTTTAAATGTGTGGCAGTGGGATCAAATTACTGTGATATTTAAAAACTATTGATAACAGAGTAATACATCCATTTCTTTTATATGTGATGATGTTCATAATATTATTTACAACTACTTGAACTTGGAGGTGGGAATAGTATCCTTTGGGGATATTCTTTTGTAACCACAGGAGTAAATATGATAAAGGCTGCAGTTTCTAAGCCATTCCATCAGAGTAAACACAATTATCCGTTGCTTAGGGCGCCTTCCCTGAATCCAGAGCTCAAGTGCCTGGTGGTGTTGGAAAATGTGCTGAAGCACTGTCATAACTCGTAGCCAAGGGCAAGGCTGGATGGTCTAAGTAGCTTCTGCGAGCATCCCTTTGGGGAACAGAAGCTCAGTAGTCGTTAATGTTAAATTAGAGCAGGAGAGAAAAGACAAGCAAGACAAGGTTTTAGTGATAATAGCACATGGTTTATCTCAAATTTGGGGACATGCCTTCTCCCAAATAAGACAGTTTTATATTCAAAGTTTTCATCGTCATCTGTTAAAAGCTCTAAGGACCAATTATCCAAGTTTTTTAGCGGCATCTGGAGTCAGATTCTGTCTTTTGCATTGTCTTTGTCTTGGATTTCAGAGGTGCTGATTTTGGTTAGAAACCCATCCCTTTTTTGTCTTGAGTATAACGTGACAAAAGATATTTCTAATTCAACACTTTATGCTTCATTCCATCAATAGACTTTATTCACATTCGGTAATTGCTTTATTTGACCAAAAATAAAATCTGAATGCGCTTCTAAACTCTGCTTAATGATATTGATCTATGACAGAATCTTTCTTTCAAGTAGAATAGGTTTCCACAGAGATGAATTTTTAACAAATTTGGAAGTGGTGAGTGGTAGAAAATTTATCCTTTTTTTAGAATTTGACTTAAAAGTTTAAAGAAATACAAAGTCTACCAGCAAAATATAGTTTTTAAAATATATCTTTCCCTTAAAAAAAGGTAAAATGTTATTGTAAATACACTCTTTTTTATATAACATTTCATCTAAATTCATATGCTGTGGATATAGTTATACACATATTGATTAAAAATCCTTTAAAGAAGGAAGCCTCGATCATCTCAAAAGACTTAAGGCCAAAATAATAATGAGACGGAAAAGTTCTTTTGTTTTTTCTACAAAACAGCTAACAACTCAATAACAGTTTTTAAAGCACAGCTTTTTCACATTCTAACAATACACTAATATTTGTATTTTAAAAAAACATTTGAGTATAAAATTTTCTTATAGCTGATCATTTTCATTTCTTATAATTGGAAAAATGTATTGAAACTAATTAGACTTTGTTGGAGTCAGACTTATACAAAATCTTACCCTCCCAGTTTTCTTGCGGATCCGGGAGAGAAGGGAGATGGGGAGCGTGTAACTGCCCTGAGAAACCTCCTCCAGTGCCTGTGTCAGCAAGTTCACGTAACCTCCACGTCAAGAAGGAAGAGCAGGACAGAGACTTCTCTTTCTAGAGCTGCTATCTCTTCTTTCTCTCAAACCGAGTTTCTTCCAAGTATAGTTTGGTTTTTGACGTTATATTACAAGATGTTTCAAATACATAAGAAAGTCTGAAGAGCTGTCTATTCGGTACCCACGTACCCATCATTTCTTTCTGCAAGTAGCATTTGACCATATTTGCTTTATCACACACGTGTATCTCTCTCTTCACCCATCCTTCATTAAAACTTTTTGGTTCCTGGCAAAGTTAAGTGCCGTTTATCTCATATGGTTGCAAATATGCTAATATCTAAACTTCGCGTTTGCAGGTACCACTGTGCTAAAGCCTTTACAAGTTAGCCCTGGGCAGTTTCCACCTCCCCTCCCACCCTGCTCTCACCTCAGTGTCCCCAAAATTCATTCACACCAGACTTCTCAACCATCATCTGAGCATAATGTAGATTCTGGCTTGATATGTTTAAGAACTCTCTATGGAGAATCATTCTTCCTACTCTTCGATGCTTATCTGTCCATCAAGATCCTAGACTGTCACTGTTTCATTGAAAATTTTTCTTGTGCCTCCAAGCATAAGAATCAGCAGTCGTTTTCCAGGGAGAAATGGCCTTCATTTGTAACATTTGGGGATTTTCATGATGTAAATCTCCACTCCCTCAGCTGATTTTAAGCTACCAGCATAAAGGTACTAAACCTGAAGTTAGGAAGGGACACTCTTGATATCCTCTTGTCAGCTCCAGTATATTCTGCTACTTCTCCTACGACATTTGTCCCAGTCTCTTGTATTGTTCCCGCAATCTCCTAAAACAGAGAGGACGCCTTACTCATGTGCTGGTCACTACAGAGGTTTTGAGAGAAACCATGTTGTGGTCCATAA
Organism: Galagoides demidoff; assembly: GCA_963574575.1. Classification (NCBI taxonomy): domain Eukaryota; kingdom Metazoa; phylum Chordata; class Mammalia; order Primates; family Galagidae; genus Galagoides; species Galagoides demidoff. The sequence goes on along the minus strand of CAUYQV010099185.1, from coordinate 22,544 downwards.
TTTCACTTCCTTTCTGTGCTAGCACGGGGCAGGCTGGATAGTATAGAAGTCCTGTGGATTTAATGAAGGAGGAATGATTGGGATAATTATTTATATTCTATATCGTATTTTCTGCACACCCCAATTCAGTTAAAACTGAGGAATTTATAGTAGTAGCCCAGGTGTGAGCCAGATGGCAGAGCCACCATCCGTAATACATGGCAGACGCCCTATGGTAAGCATCTCCCTTCAGCCCAGCCCTGGGCCCTTCCTCTTTGTGATGTAGCTCCTTTTTCTAGGTCTTTTCTGATGCTGAAATCTACTCTGTGGGGATACGGCACTCACTTAGCGGGCTGCTTGACGGAGATACCTTCCTGTCCTGGGAAGTCAGCAAGGTGCTAAGTTAAGGGCTGGAAAGACTCGTGTTAAAAGCATATCTTTAAAGATTCCCTTAGTCTGTGCATTAGCCTCCCCCACTTTGAGGAGAATTGAGTGTGCAGGGTTATTTAGATTCTGGAAATAGTAGCAAAACCCCCCACGCATAAAAAAAAGATCCGAACCTAAAAAGTTGAAAAGAGAGGCCATAAAGAGAAGTGATCAGTATTTGAATGGGAAACACAAAATGAAATTTTACTGAAAAATTATTAATTTTTTAACATATAAAATACTGCATTTCAGTTTGAGACCTTCATGTAGCAATAAATCATTATATTATTTTCAATGAAAAAATAATTACCACAGTTTTCACGTAAAAGATATTTTGTGTGTCTTCGTTACTAAATGCCCTGTATTTTAGTTTGAGCTCCTATGGGTACATTTCTACAGTTTATGCAGAGTAGTCCCAAGAATGTTTAAGATGGCATTATCACATGTTACTCCTAGGAAAGTTCTGAGCAACATACACTTTTCCTGGTTTTTTCTATTTAATTATGAACTCTGAAGACATAATGGAACATAAGTTCTGGAAAAAGTTTTAATAATTCCTGGAAAGTACTAAAAACCAGGAGTAGCAATACTAAATTCTACTCTGCCATTGCTCAGCTCTTTAAATTCAATTGCATATTAAGCCAAATATTTTATTTGTGTAGTTTGAATCTTTGTAAGATTATAAGTGTGTGACATGACCTAATTTTGATTTTAATTATCTGGAAACTATTAAAGGTAATTTCCAGGACAAAACATTAAGAGACTAGATTCTAATTTCTCTTCCTACCATCTATGGTCACGTTATTTTGGTGTTTTTGAATGCATATATTCTAATTTTATTTTAAAAGTAATAAAATTTCCTACTTGATGGAGACATTTTTAAAAGAGAATATTATTTCTTAAGACAAGTGCTAGACTACACAGGATTCACCATTTATGGAGAGCACAATTATGCATACATAAATCAGAATATTCTATGCTCTCCAGTAATTCCTCTGATCTAAGATACAAGGACTGGTCCGTGCTCTCTGTCAGAATATTCATTTTACATTGAGTGTTTATCTGATCATCAGCTCACACCCAGCTGAGCAGCCACAGCTCTACATTATTTATTTTCCTCTTTTTCCAACTTAGTGTTTCACTTTTCATTGTTCTGGTTATGGTTTTATAAGTCATGTAGTGAAATTTCGGTGAAGTTATTCTTTTTTTTTTTTTTACTTATTTGACTGTATTTCCCCTTCTCATTTCTCTTAAATATACCCAATTTTGGTTCTGGACATTTGAAACACTCCTTGCTGCATTTCTTATCCTTCTAAAGATACTCACCATTTGGGGAGCTCTCACACTTTCTGTCCTCTGTGTCCATGGCATCGATTTCCTGAGCTGGCTCTACTGTTCATTGGTGTGGGCCAGAATCCTTTCCCTTACTTCGTACATCATTACCCCTGAGTGGCTAGTGTCAGTTGGAGCAGGCAGCATGAAACATAGACTAGTAATAAACCAGTGTTAGACTGAGTGTAGCAGTGAACTGAATAACTGAAAATAACGTTAATATAGAGAGAGAAACCACCCTAAGGAAACCAGTTGCCATTCCACTAAAACAACAAAAAAAAAGAAAACAAAAGAACAAATGTCAAATGTACCTTAGGAGTCTCTTGGTCATTAATGACCTAAAATCCAAGCACAGAGAATTCAGACTTTTAGATCGTTTCCAGGGGCAACATTTGTCACATACAGAATCTTATTTACAAATTATAGGTAATAAATACTGTTACAAACACAGAATAAGTTCAAGGCAGGAATCCCACACACACCCCACATGCCGCTCCAGTGTTCTGGCCAGTAGGATAATATTTCAGAGAACATAGTAAGAATCCATGGTTTTGCTTGATTTACGAGAACGATGAGATTAAAGAACAGCTTTCTCCAACGTGGATGTAAACTTCACCCCGTTTGTAGGCAGAACAGCTGACACTTCTAAGTCCTGCCCATTGGATATGTTGGGGTTGCCTCCCATGGCACAATTACTACAAGAGGGGAAAAAAAATGGACACAAATGTGGGCTACTTTCAAGTCAGAGGCAGGGCAGGAGAGGAAAGTGCTGGCGGGCTTGTGCTCCGCCTCTGGGAAGCAGTGTGAGATGAGTGTGCGCCCGCATCACCGTGGAAAATAACTCACCCAGGCAAAGAAAGTGCCCTGTGATGACAGAGGGCTTTTCTCCAACCATTTTAAAATTGTGTGTGTTGCTGCACGTTGTCTTTCTTGCAGAAATGTTAGGATGTTAATTGTTTGATGCTTATTAAACAATGAAGATTCTAAATTGTGTTCGTAAGAGCCCTCTAAGGGCAACAGCAAAATCTTTCCTTCGAAAAAGGTCAGAAAACTTGCTCTTCTAACAGATTAAAAGTCCAAAATGTTCACCACTTATCACCTATAGACTGCAGTCTCTGCGCAAATTACACGGCTTATACTGTTCATTTGGGCCAGGAACATTTTGGGGATTATATGAAAGGAATATTTTGCAGTACATCTGTTAGGGGCGGTAGAATAGGAAAGCTCGTCTGCTTGTGTCTAGAAGTCCCATATAACGTATAAAAAGGATAGCCGATCTATTTTACCTTGGATTATAAAAATCTTAGGAAAAGAGGAATTTTTCTCTTTTTTACTTCTCCAAATACACCTTGAGAATGGAAGAAAAAGTAAAATAGATTCGTTAAAGTTCGTATAGTATTATTTTAAAACACAATTAAAAAATGAAATGTGTCTCTATAGTAACAATAAACTATATAGATGGATTTTTTTTTAACTTGGAACATGTAACAAATAGTAAAACTTACCAAGAGAGACCCATGTGTAACTTTTGTACGTAGCATTAAACTGCAAACTGTGTACCATCATCTCTCCCTAAATCCAGTTCATCAGTGTTCCCCTTTTTTCTCTAGAACTCAAGAACCAACCAGAAATTGAAAGAGTATCAAGTGCTAAAACAAACGATCTATGATCATTAAGTTACATAAATTGTATTCCAAGGAATATGAAGAATTAAGAGGGTTCCTGCTTTAGTCATTTGAAAGGAGACTTTTGAAAAGGGAGTTCCCTAAAGTAATCTTCTCAATGTAGAGCCTGGAATAAAAGATGCTAGTGACTCACTTAACTTTTCCCCCCAGTGTATGTTTTCTTTGTATAAATAAAAGAGAAAGGGACTCACTTAGAAGAGAATGGTAGGACCCTATACTATATGCTCAGTTAACTTCATACCTACCTCCCCTAGGAAATCTCAAAATTGTTCTGTGTATTGCAGGGACCTCTCAAGAATCACAATCCAGGGCCAGGTGTAGTGGCTCAGCCTATAATCTTAGCACTCTGGGAGGCTGAGGTGGGTAGATCACCTGAGCTCAGGAGTTCAAGACCAGCCTAAGTGAGAGCAAAATCCTGTCTCTTCTATAAATAGAAAAAACTAACCAGGCATTGTGGTGTACACTTGTAGTCCCAGCTACTTGGGAGGCTAAGGCAAGAGGATCGCTTGTGCCCAGGAGTTGGAGGTTGCTGTGAGCTGTGATGATGCCCCAGGCACTCTCATCAGGGCAACACGATGAGACTCTATCTCAAAGGAAAAAAATAAAAAGAACCATTTTTGAGTATTAATGGCCAAAATGTGGATTTTCAAATTTGATTTACAGATAAATCATTTTGGGGGAGAAACTCTGGTATATCTGTTACATGTGTAATTTGTAAACTCACAGTTAGATGAAAAGTCACTGACTCCTGAACTCTCTGTTTTAAACTGTAGGAGCGACAGCTGCAGCCCGGAAGGAGGTGATCAGGAACAAGATCCGGGCAATAGGCAAGATGGCCAGAGTGTTCTCAGTCCTCAGGTGGGTCATTGAGCCTCGGTTTCTCTTTTGAATTGTACTTTGTACATTTAATCTGATCATTCAGATGTTTTACTAGAAAATAGTTGCCTTTCTTCATTTATCATTTTCTTTTAAATTAAAAATGAAAGGAAGAAAATTAAATTAAGAAATTGTCAGCTCCTTGCTATTTTAGTTAAATTGTGGTCTGCTGAATTGTTTCTGTAAAGATAGCGTCTGTAGCTGGGTTGCATCACGTCTTATTCCTCTTTGCTGCAGGACTTTAAAGCGTTTGTTTCACCATAGGTAGAGCATCTTATGAAACAGGAAAAGCCCTTGTAATTCTTTTTGTTTTTCGGTTGGGCTCTGCGGTAAAGGATGGACTTAGCAGGTGCATGTCACTAGCTCTCTAAGAAGGGAACAGCAACCCTACCGCTCTTTGTGTGACTTACCTTTTTCTAATAATTAAGAGGGAAAAAGTCAATTAATGTTTCAGTTTCTGCACAGTACTATCATTTTTAAGTAGATCACGAATCATTCTATTATTAAGCATGGGTTTAGAAAACAAATATATTCTTAAAAGAAATTCGGCACACTCTACTTCAGTTAACGTATTTCTAGAGAATGCAAAATAACCATATATCTCTTCAAAAATGAAAGTATGGTATGTTTATGTGTGAGGAGTACACAGTCAGTTCATTTATCCATATTAGCAAAAGCAAGTAGGAATACATTGAGAAATATTACATGTACAGCTGTGCAATTTAATAATCTAATTTTTGCCAAGTTTTGCCTCACTGCATTTCTCATAGAGTAACTACACTGGCTCTTTTGATTTCTCCTCTTGCTATTTCTATCCTACTCCTGGTAGATGGAGTCACTAAAGAGCAACTAAATGGCTTGATACAGAAGGCAGGGGGTATGAGAAGGATGAGAAGCATTATCATCCAGCTTCAAAGACACCACATGAAAGTCGGGGATGGCGCTGGGTAGCCAGCACTGTCAGGACAAGCTGAAAATAGAGCGTCATTGCTCCCTGCAGCTAATGAATGAGGCTACCTTTGCTCTGTGCTTCTAACTAGAAGGATTTATTCATTCATGCAATCAATAAGTATGATAACAGTTAAAGCACTGGTTATGTGCCATGAAGGGAAACAATGAGGCAATATGGGAGGATAGCAAGTGATAAGATAAGGCACTTATTTTGGTAGGAGCTCAACGGAGAACTGTAATGGTATTTGAGCAAGTGTGGGTGACTTTTTGAAAGAAATGGGTTAAGTGCATTCAAGCAAAGAGAATGGCAGATACAAAGATCCCTAAGTAAGTGCAGAACTCGTGGTGAAGACATCCCTGGAGGCAGAGAAATTTCCAGGAGCACAGTCTCACTGTCCTAAGAGCAATATCGAGGGCCTTTGCTAAGCGTCAGGAGTCATGCTTCATGTCACGAGCATCTAACGGCCATCTGCACAGGAAACTTGTGAGGTTGAGGGACTTCACTCTACTATGAGGAAACAAACTGAGAGGCCAGGCAGGGTGTCCCAAGTCACTCACATGGTGGCAACGCCGATGAGAGTCCCACTGGATAGTGGCCAACGTAGTCTGGTCTGAATTCTAAGTAGCTTAGTGGTAGATTCTGAGTCTGGAAAAGGACTAGATGGTAAAACACTTGAAGGTGAGTGAAAATCTAGTGAAAAATGGGCTGAAAGTGTATTTAAGTTCTGATCTATGAATTCCTCGAATGCCATGGCAAAATTTTGTGTGTAGGCAACTGGGAGTCCTGGAGTGATTTTCATGAGATGAGAGGCAGCTCTAACCCACGTTGCACTGTGCGTATTAGTGGGAATGTGAAGACTGGCTGGCAAGACGACTTTCTGGCAACAGGAGAAACATTTAGGAAATTATTGAAGTAAATGAAGCAAAAGGTTGGACCAGGCAATGGGAGGAGAAATACAAAGGAAGGGAAAATAATAAGGAATTAGGGAAACTAGAATATAATAAATGAATGAATGGGATGGAAGTACAAATTTGCCAGACATAGTTGCCCAACATTTTTCTCACATTTTAGAAATTTGTAGTATCGTATGGGAACCTGCAGACTGCCTTTGAGCAGCCCTGGCAGGTCAGGCAGGTGGGGTGTCGCCTAGGATTTGCCAATCAGATAAGCAGGCGTGAGGCCTCTGTCTCAGAGTGAGCACCGGGAGGAAGCAGCGTGAGGGTAAGGCGGTGGCTCTGTCAGGTGTGGAGTCCACGGGGCCGCAATGGGAGCGTTCCCACCCGAGTGTTAGTGTGGGCCTCGGGCTTGGCTTGGGACATGAGTGGCAGCTGTTTATGGAACTGACCCCACAGCCTGGAAGGGCACTGTCCACTTCCTGGCTGTGGAGCATTCAAATTCAGTTCTCTGAATCTGTCAGCTCTCGAATATCTGTTAATATTTCTTTCCTGTTAAAATTAGCCAGGATAGATTTCTGTTGTTTGCTACCAGAATAGAAACCTTACCTATAAGGCAAGGGGTTCTGAGAGAGGGAATGTTCTGAGACTGTTCTGCACAAGTACTAGTGAGTGATAGGACACTGTTATCTAAGGAAGAGGATGTGGGAAGATGGGTCTTTTAAAAACAGTTCATGATTTAAGGTTGCCACATAGGAAACCCATCTTTGGACCACATCTCCAAGTCAGCACAAGGGAGAGTGTGGTTTGGAGGCTGGTTGTTTAAGGCCCTTGTGGAACCTGCTGAAGATTTTGCCTTTCACCTGTAAGGGGAAGAGAAGTCATTACAGAGTTTGGGTAGAGTAGTGACAGCATCAGGCATAGGTAGGACAAAGCCCACCTGGCTGCCAGACTGCAAACAGCTGTGGAAGGAGGGCAAGAGTGTGACAAGGACGGAGCAGGGAGACCATGCAGGAGGCCGCAGCAATCCAGGTAAGGGATGCTGGTGGAGTGAGAGCAGGCAGGCCCAGAGGACCATGTGTTGCAAGATTCTGTAACACCAGTGCATTATACGAAATGTCCAGAAGGAACAAACTACAGAAAGCAGTGGGGAGTTCACAGGGCTGAGGGGAAGGGAAAGTGACTGATTAACAGGCACCAAATTTCTTTTGGGAGGGGGGAATAAATGAATACCAGACTTGGAGAATGCACACTTTTTACGTGAAAGACACACACTTCTAACTTTGAATTAAAATGTACAAAAGCACATTAGGTAACTAAAGCATGTACACACCTGTAATATCCTCTAAAAAACAATGTTCTCTGGACCGTGATAAAATGGTCTGAAATGGATAATGGTGATGGTTGTGCAACTCTATGAACGTACTCAAAACCATTGACTGACTCATGCACTTTAAATGGGTGCGCTGTATTCTACGTTAATTCCATCTCAACAGAGCCATTTCCAAAGGAGATGAGGAAACAGGTTTGTGAGCAGCAGTTAGATGCTGGAAATACTTTGAGGGGGAATCCTTCAAGATTTGCTAATGGAGTGGATGTGGAATAAGAGAGGATAAAAGGAGTTAAAGGCGGAACCTTCACTCCACTGAAAAACAGACTTGCCGGTTGCTGAGTTGAAGCCAGACTGTGTAAGCAGCAGGTGTGAGTGGAGGGCAGGAATTCCGTCTGGGTCCTATTAAGCACTTATGTAAAACTGTGCAGTAGGCAGTTAATGTTTTTTTCTAATTAGGTAAGATTGTAATGTCTGCAAATGTATAAGGTTGGTATTATGTCATAGTTTTTATGATTTTATTTATTAAGATTTATTAATCAAAATGATTAATGGTCTCAAATAATAATATAATTGACATGATATTCTTAGGACTGTTTGTAAAAGTTATCGTAGTAAGAAAATAAAATTTTATTAGCAAATCAGTGCAGAAAGTGTCCAAAAAAGAAAATCTGGGAAATGTTATCAGTGCTTTATTGGTTAATTGCCATTATTTTGCATGTTTCTCATGTAGTATCCCAATTCCTAATTTTTTTAGATTTCTAAGAATCCCTGAATGTAATTCCTGGTTCCCTAATCCATAAATCAGATTGTTTTTCAATCTCTGGTGTACTCTCTGGTTTTCCCTCGCACATCAAATCAGTTCTACTTATTCCTGCTGAGCGCAACCCCCCCCCCACTAACTTACAACATGCTTATTGGTATTGTGGGGGATACACAACAAATACTTTCTATTATGATGTCCGATTACAAAGTCAGGATTGTTTCTGTCTTCAATACTCCGAAGAGACTCAAACTCTACAAGTAGACAATGTAAACTTTAGCAAAGCAGTCGTTTAGGGGACATTGCAACTTATGCACGTGTTAAAAGATGGTATGCTTAAAAAAAAAAAAAAAAAGACCCGAAGGGCCAAGACGGTGGTAAATGTGTGTTCTGTGCATTTTTTCTTCAAATCTTCTCTTTTTCACAAGAGAAATAAAAGTGAACGCCTCCTGTTGTTGTGCCTTGCAGAGAAGAGAGTGAGAGTGTGCTGACGCTGAAAGGCTTGACCCCGACCGGCATGCTCCCCAGCGGAGTGCTCTCTGGAGGGAAGCAAACTCTGCAAAGCGGTAAGCAGGCAGATTGGTGCGACTGCGTGCCCAGCACCTCATCCAGCTGTGGCTTAGAACCCTGATTGAATCATTCATTCAAGCTCCATCTGGGTCTTCAGTTCTTCTTGGCTGGAAGAAGAGCTGAAAGCCCGATCAATTTAGTCAGTCACGTCCGACATACTAGCTCCTTCCGTCTCTAGAATGTGGTCCTCACCCCACCTCTTTCCTTCTCCCCCATCTACATGTTATTCCACATACTCAGAGCTATCCCTAAGACAGCTCTGTAGGTTACACAATAGGGTGGACGACTTTGACCAATCAGTGCCAAAAACAATTTTTTAGTTACATTTTTAATAAGTATTCTGATTATTTAATGGATAAGCACATTCACACAAACTAATATATACCTATAAGTCTAGAGTTTAGTGTAGAGTGGAAGAAGTATATAAAAAAGATGTCTTCATTACCCACTTGAATATAAATATCAACTATATGTGTCTTTTCTCTGATTTATGAATCCAAAACATAAGAAACTATGCAGAACAACACTTTATTTTTGAAAAAAAATGTAACATTTTCTTTAAGACCGAGATTTTGTGTTAAAATGTGCAGCTTTTTAGACCAGTGTCCAGCGGAACTTTTTGTGATGATGAAAATTTCTCTCTCCATACAGAAGCTACATGTGACTGTTGAGCTTTTGAAATATAGCTAGTACAGCTAAGAAATTAATTCATTTTAATTGTGTCTACTTTTTGTTACATTTAATTTAAATAGCTACATGTGGCTAATGGCTAATATGTTATCACAGTTCCAGATACCCATTTACTTTGTTATTTTGTTACTTTTGTTATCAACTTTAATATAGTTCTTTGAATATATTCTCTCAATCAGATAATAATTTTTAATAATTCTTTATGGAAATTTTGTTATTAGATCAGATGTTATCAGAAAAAATCAAAACAAAAATATGTATACCATTTTCAAAACAATCTCAGCTTCTTGCCTGTGTTCCTATATCTTTAAAGCCCTGAATCTTCTGTATTCTCTTGCCCTATCCCTGTGCTGCTGCAATCTATGGTTATGTTATTTGGACACACTACATCTACATGAAGAATAATGATCAGCTTCATGATCACAGCCTAGCAACATCACAGTAATTTTCCATATTTTCAGATGAATTTACTCCAAAAACATTACTTTTGAGATTTTATAAAAAGACAAAAAATTTTAAATGAAGGTAGAAAGATACATAGTATTGAAATAAATTCTCCCTTTGAATTTATAGCTAGAAATTTTTTTAAGAAGTTTACCAAAACAGAGACGTTTTCCCACCAAAGTAAACATGCTCACTAAAACATTGATATCAATGGATCCATGCACAACACGCACTCCTCACCTCATTGCCTGAGATCCGCAGTTTCTGAGAAGCACCTTTTAAGGCCCAGCAAGTTACTGTCACACACAAGGAGGCACATTTGCTTTAGAAAGACACAGTTAGAGGCCAGTACATACTTGTAGTCTTGTCAGTGCTGGTGAGGTTCCAGATTTTTGCTTTCCTTTTAAACTTAAGTTCTTCCAATTCTTTGTTTCATTTCCAGGTTTTTATGTGTATTTTTATCTTGGGTTATTGAGGGATTTTTTTTTTAAACTTTATTTTAAATCCATTGGTTTGTGTTACTCTATGTTGAGCTCACACACACATAAAAGACATATGGGTTGGATTCTCATTTGTCCTGAGAATTTGAAAACTGAGTATATATTTTAAACCACATTCGTTAATACATGTACCGTTTCAGAATTCATACTGATGCCCTTCAATTTGTCTAAAAGGGGAAACAACTTAAAGCTTTTCCGTTCAGCTCTTCCCCCGGGGGTGACCATTCTTCATTTTTATCAGAAAGAGTCTAGAATGTGCTGTAGGTTATAAGGCACATCTGGCAGTTGCTGCAGTTTTAAAACCTTGAATTTTAAGAAAAGTACAAATTAAAGTCAGGGGGCAAAGTTTTAATATTAACCATTTTGGAGTTACAGAGAAGTTTGACATTTTAACATTTAATTAGGGAAATATCAGCTACCTTAATAACATAGAAAGACACATACACCAGTATGGACCCAAACCTTATTATAAAAATTGCTGATAAAGCAATGGCTTTTAAAGTTCTGCCTCTGAAATATGCTATTTCAGTGTATTTATAGGAAACTTCATATGCAGATATATGAGGTTTCAGTATTTTGGCTGCCTGTTCTTTAAAATGCTGATAGAATTATTGCCACTGCTGGCACGTTACCACTTGATTTGTTAACATTTCAAGAATTTCATTTCCAAAAATGATATTCCACTAAGGAAAGGAAACTTATTTTAAATTGGGCTTCCTGGCGAGAGAAGTCTGCACTGTATCATTCCCTTCCTTTCTCCTTTCTGCTTCACCCTGTTCTCACCCTCCACCTCTCAATCCAAACATGCCCCCAAATTTTACACGCATTATGAGCTTAGACTCATTGATTTTATGTTTCCTTAATTTGCAAGCCCCTGCTTTTCCATGCATCAGGAAGTAGTGCTATTTAACATTAAATAGTGTGAGATGTTCCACTGATTTTGTCTGGGGATTTTTAAACTATAAATCACCTGGCATAGCAAAGTCAAAAGCACATTTCAGATTTACATAAACCCCGATCATTCAATCCAAGCAAAATAAATTTCCCTCACTATTTTTCTGAAGGGGTAATTGTTTGGTTATTTATTTAGTGGGCAAAAACCAAAGCAATTCATTTGGGTACATGTGTCCAGTTCATCACTTCAACAGTTTTTGTGGTGTTTTTTTTCTTTCTTTTTCATTTCTTAGCATTTCTGTTTTGTCGTCTGTGCCAGAATCCAGCACTTACAGGAACATGAATTCTCTTACCTCCTTTAATCGTCACTGATTTGTTCTTAGAGTTAAAAATCCTCTGCTCATTTTTCTCATTCATTTTGCACCCCCTTTCTTCTCTTCAGCTACTGTTGAGGCTATTGAGGCTGATGAAGGTAAATTGGCCAGTCCCCTTTCTGTTGTTACCTGCAACAGACAAGGGCTCTGCTGGGTGTATTCATTTTTTTTTTTTTTTTTTTTTTTGCTGTAGCTTGTACAGAGTGTGTGGGTGTTGAGCTAACAGTTGTGGCTCAGTATTAACCAAAATGTTCTTGCTTTAAAGGGGAAAATGTCCTTCTATGGTTTGTTTGTTTGTTTTTTTTCCCTTAAAGCTTATGTTTGACTTTTGTATAAAATGAACTTAGTACAATCACAGAAAACAAAAGGATTCTATACCTGCAACGATGTGGGGTGGGGGTTATGGCAGCTGTTTTGACAAATAGCATATAAAACAATATTCCTTGAGCTGAACCATGTCCCTCCCTCAAATCACTTTCAGGAAGCACTGTAAAGGAGCGAATAAAAATAGCTTTATTAATCCTAGTCTTCCATAGCCAAAGGGAAAAAAAAAATGTCCATTTCAATAGTGCTTTGTTGTACTTCAACATTAATTTATGTCTCTAAAAAATAAAATTCCAATGTGAGACAGCTGTGTTTGTGATAAACAGTTGTAGTAGTCTTGCTGAATTTTAACCTACTGGTATATGTAGGACAATTAGCATCAGCGAAATATTATAAAGAGTTCCAAAGCATCTAGCGGCTGTGGAAGTGGCCAATGACAAGAATAGCGAATATCAGGTAATCACTCAATTGATTAATGTTTACTGAGTGTCTGCTCTGTGCCAGGCACTGTGCCAGGCGCTGCAGGGGAAATCAAGACGTGTACACCTCCCGCTGTGTCCTAGCGCTGCTCCAGGACAGTCGAGCTGACCCTTCAGTAATTACTTTTTTTACTTAAGTGCTTTCCAATTACATGGTTATGAGAGAACTGCGTATGAAAATAGTTTTTGACATTATGCATACCATCTCCTCTGGAAATTTCAAAAAGAATAATTTGAAGTTCCCCTTTAAAACAAAATTCTTCAGTTGTATTTTGTTCTTGCAAGAGAACCTTTTATTTTTCCCCAAATTGTGTGCATATGGTCCTTTGGTCTGTTTATCAAAAGTGCCACGTTAGCCTCTTCCCGATTCGTACGTGATTTGGATGTGGTAGGGGAAAGATAGTGCTGTAAGAGAAAATACAACTGCTTCCTAAATAGCAGCGCACCACCTGCTATTTACGTGGAATTCTCTATTCCTCTCGGCAAATTCTAATCTGCAGTGTGCATTCTTGTTGATAGTTTGGCTGTTTTCTGTGGTTTCTGTGACTCTGTGTTGTGTTAAGTATACTACCAATGTAAATTGCTAATACCCATTGTCTGACCAGCAACTACGGCAGAGCACGTTCTTCCGTACCAGGGTGGACAAAAACGATTAGAAATGGAGCCCCATGCCAGAATATCTGCTATTCTAGCGAGATTTTTTTTTGTTTATTATTTCTACACTCCCGCCCTATTGGCTTTCAAAACCTAGACATTCCACTTTGACCATTTAAATTAATGAAATCTCTTCATAAATTATTATGATGATAAGCTTTTTTATTTACTAATTATAATGAAATTATATTCACAGTAGCCTAGAAAAAGAGTAGAGGACAACTTTGTGCTTCTTTTTTTTTTTTTTTTTGGTCACTCAAAATAATTGAGTTCTTTTCAGGGTGGGTGCTCATTAGACAGCTTTCTATTATGTTGTAATTTACTACTATATTTGAGAAGAATTAAGAAGCTTTGCTTTGGGCCTTGGTCTTTCCCCATTTCCCCATCTTCTTCCTCTCACAGTTGACTAATCACCATTATGCTAACATTTAAAATACGGAGGGGGAAAAATCCATTTCTCATTGTTCAATGAGTTTTGAAACAACTGTGTTGTATATATCTTTTAAGAATCTCATCCATACTAATGAAAGGCACTGAACATTTGTATAGAGGTGGTTGGCAAAGTTTCACCTTGAAACTGCTTTCCTTTTTTTCCCAAATAAGGTGGGGAGGATAAAGGTGCCATGAAATTGTCCTTAATCGGCCATGGAGGCGCAGCCCAATTCAGCATTGGTGATTGGCCCTTAACTATCTGGCTTGCACTTCACAGGGATTAAAGCAAACTGATGTCATTGGTTCCCCATTTGTGTGTTTTATTTGCACCTCACCAGCTGGTGCATTCAATGAAGGAATCATTAAGTTTCTTGCACAAATACTTTACCTATTTCTGTAGCACACTAAGGATTACGTTAAAAAAAAAAAAAGTCACTGTTCCCACTTTGAGAATTACATGTTTTAATTGAGTAGGACCAAAACCAGTCTGATTCCTTTTTGCTAAAAATTGTGAAAGGCATTTTTTAACCATCACGTATGTCTTAGTTGATCTACTGAGACTGAGTTTTTCTTTGATTCGGGCCGTAATGGATACCAGATGAACATCAGTTTGGCCTCCTCGCTGCTGAAGGGCAGACAGTGCTTTTCTACTTAGTGACCTGATCTTGATTTTCTGAGTTTCTCTTAACTTGTCGCTCACTTCGTGCACTTCCAAAGTTGAGTGGGGAAACAGCAGTTTGTAATTTCAATTTTTTCATGCCACCATTGCATTGTTTGCTGAGAAAGTCTTTCTGGGATACTGAGACAGCGTGGAAATTCCCCCCTGAATTCCTTTTCTAGTTCCTTTTGGCTTCTGCTTTAAGGCCTTTGCTAGATTTTCAGGTAATGCAGACACAGTGTTTCTACTGAATTTGCTATTACTAGCACAGTGGAAAAGCAAAACTAGAGATACCCTGCAAACCCTACCTAGGTGAGGGCCTTGGGTGGGGTAATCGTGCTAATGATGTGGCCCATTGATGCTGGTCCTAGAGGCCTGTCCCTGGAAGCAGCTTTCCTCTTTACTTCTCCACTTTGGATTTTTTTGAACTAAACTTTCATGAAGACCAGAGAAGTGCTTTCATCTTAATAACTTCAAGAGGACATTTTGGTTGGCAAGAGACATTGGCTGTTTTTAAACCTTTCAGTTATCTCCAAGTATGGTAAGGAGTCTGTTGTGTGGCGTTCAGGTCCCGTGACTTTGTTCTCCACTAAAGGACCCCCTTTCACTGAGAAATCTCTAATGTCACCTGCTACAACAACTGTGCCCTTCAATTTCCTTTGGCTAATCCTATTTTTCTTTTTTAATGATTTTCTGTTTAGCTATCAAAGGATTTTCACCACAACATAAGATCACTAGCTTCGAGGAAGCCAAGGGCTTAGACCGAATTAACGAGAGGATGCCACCTCGCAGAGATGCCCTGCCCTCTGACGCCAACCTTAACTCCATCAACAAGGCTCTCACCTCAGAGACTAACGGCACGGACAGCAATGGCAGTAACAGCAGCAATATTCAGTGACCACTTCCTATTCACTTTGGGTTTTTTTTTTTTTGTTTTGTTTTTTTTGTTTTTTTTGAGCTGCAGGGTGTTACGGTGGTTACTGCATATATCAGCGGTTAGATATATTCTTGCCTCTGACAGTAGCTTATTTGCTCTGGGGGCCAGGAATTGGATTCAGTTTACACTATCATTTAAAAAAAAAGAGAGGGAGAAAGAGAATAAACTATATTTTGGTGGGGGTGGTGACGAAACACCTCTTTGGGGGTATGCCTTTTAAAAACGCTTCTAGGGAGAAAATTTTACAAAGAAAGCTAATGCTAGTATATTCTGGAATGTTAGGGGAATGAACGTGTTTTCCTACTACTTTGGGGACTTCTAGGTAGGTTAATGAAAGGCCTTTTATTCTGTTACTGGACATGAAAACTTTGTCTAATTTCTTACTCTATTGTACGTTTACAGTTGCAGCACTAAAAATGGATGACATCAAACATTTTTAACAAAATGATGTACAAACTAAATAAGGACTATTTATTGATAATGTTTTGCTACTCTTGTCAGACAATGGCTATGAACTGAATTAGACAGTCTTAAAAAAAAAACAGAAAAAGAAAAAAAAAAAGAATGTTGCAAATTTGTTAAAATGCCAAAAAGGACAGTTTAATTTTGTACAGATTATGCTTACCTCAGGTTTCTTTAGTGTGCTTGGATGCCCTTCTTTCCATATAACACTTATCTTATTAATTTGGCAATGAATATCTTTTCTTTAAGTTTAAAAAAAAAACTGGAATAATGACTTCTATCTTTTTTTTTTTTTTTTTTTGCTGTTTATATTTAGGGGTTTTTGTTGATAAATCAAGTCTTGGTTGTGGCTTGCTGAATTAAATATTTATGAGTGGTGCATTTTTAAGTATAGTGAACAAGACACCATATTAAGTACAGTGATAAAGCATCTATATTCTGTAAAAAAAAAAAAAAAATCTGCCTATGCATGTTTTTTAAGAAAAAAAAAAATGGCTGTATTGGCCTGTACGGGACTGTAATGCACTTAGTGGTCCGACATATACTGGAAATGTATGTATACTGGCGTACTTTATATTCTCTAAAATGCTTAATGCCTTTGAAATTTTGTAATCAAAAAAAGCTTTGAAAAAATCTAAAGGGGAGAGTATTCTTAAAAGTTTTTAACATAAGCTTGTCAGTGCACACATAGATGGTTAGCATGTTTAGCAAACCTTGTGAAATTTAAATAAGTTTGTAGTTACATGTGAAACTCTAAATGCATGGGAACTGTTAATGTCATAACGGTTTAGTTCAATTTTGTTCTGTTCTGTCATGTGCCACACAATATGTACTTTTTCACTTTTTTCCCTTTGTATATCAGTTACGGGTTACAACTGGTTCATTCTGAAAACAACAAAACAACTACAACAAAGTCCATTCATATTTTTTAACAATTGTATAAGTGCCCAAGTAATTCACTACAGCCTAAAGCTTTGCCTTTGTAATTTGACTTCTGAAATGTTGGCAATCAAAGCATGCACTTGTAACAATGAAAAAGAAAAAGCATTTTATATTACTACTCAATAAAATGTGCATGAACTTACAGAATTCTCATCCTTCCACTGAGTCTGCTGAAGGGATTTCCGTACACAGCCACCATGCGTCTTCGAGGTGCTGGCCCACCACCACACATCACTGGCCGACTCTGATGGGCTTCTTCCTAAGGTCCTTGTGATCTGAGGGGTGGTGCCTCCTTCCACTGTAAGAACCCTGGTGGATTTGTGTCTCAAATCAGACAAGAGAAGTCTGTCGGTAGAGCAAATGCCATCTTCTGGCTCCCTCAAATATGGGAACCAGTTAAGAAACCAGAGCATTCCTTTTTATTGCAAAAAAAAAAAAAAGAATGAATTTGTTATCAGGTTGTTTCAGTTGTACTGGATGCCCTACCCGCTAAAGCAAAAAGAACAAGGCTACTAAGTGCGTTTTCATCACAGAAGAGAGTTGCATTTGTATTAATAGGAAATCTGTATACCTGCACTTCAGCTACTACCGAATCAGCCGAAGATTTAAGATACACCCGATTTCAGTTTGTTTCTAACATTGTTCATCTTAGTGCACTTTGTCTTATGTAATAAAGTATGCCTGTTATATGAAAATAAGATGATGACAATTAGCGACGTAGTGTACCAAAACAAAGACGTCCTCCACATATTCTCTGACAAAACTATCCCAAGTTTATTTTAATGAATCCAAACATTTTTTCCTATGGATATTTTTTCATCCTAAAAAAAAATGACATCCAAGGAAAATATTTACATGCAACTTCCTAGAATGATGTGAAAGAAATGGTAATTCTGGTACCAAGGTGTTGCTTTTCTTTCTTATAACTGTGGAGAAAATATCCTGACAAAAAAAAAAAAAATTTTTTTTTGATTCCTTTCTTTCGCGAATTGTGCTGAGGCAACTATGGCATAGAAATAAACATTTGACATTAAAATAAGCAGTTGATGTGAGTATTGCTTGGTCTTTCTGATCAGTGGTTAGGAAAGTAGTAATGCCGTATATTTTTCCATAATAGTTTGGTTTATCAAAAAAAAATTGACAATAGAACTGAAGTTACTTTTCCTAAAGGAATAATGCTACTAGGTCATCAGTTATTAAATGTATCCTTTCACTTTCATAGAAACTAAAGAATTGTTGAGTTGTCCATGCCAGTACATCTTTGGCTACATAAACAGACACAGAGAAACAACCTTCTGTACTGACATCCCCACTGCAGCCACGCGCGCTCCCTGACCTACCCTCCTTCACCACCACCCCCCCGGGGAGGGGGGCCTTAACTCTTAGGGTGCTCAAATTCTGCTGGATCTTCATCTACCTTTCCGAGGTTCAAGAGCTAGGTTTGCCTGACCCTGGGTCAGCAGTTTTTCTTGTCTAAAATTCCTCTGCTTCTACGTGGGTTGCTATGAAAGTTTTGAGACAGACCGAGTTACAGTCCATTATTTCACCTTTCAAGAAACACAGTCAACAGCGCCCTTTCTGACTCACCCCTGCAAGTTTCAACTTTCTCAGCTTGTCGGTGTTGCTAGAATTCATTTGTTTCTGTTCACGCAGGTTTTAAGTTTTCTTGATTTTTGTGTATCTCAAAACTTTGGTAAGGACCCCAGTATTATTCTTAAATGTTTTTCCAAGAAAAGAAGGAAAAGCCTTCATAGACTAAACTTGACTGATGAGGAAAGAAAGTGGAGAGAAGAGAAACATCTCTGCCCATCTGCAGTGGCGTGGCATAGGGTTGAAGGTTACAGCTGGAAGTATCTGGTGACACTGGCCCAGAACACGGTGTCACCATGATGCTGAAGCCCTCAGAATGATGTTGTCCTGAAACGTTTCCTTTCCTCCTATGCTCTCCACCTCCATGTGAAATAAATGTTAGTGCACATTCATTTAAACCAGGGCTCCCGAAATGAAGTCAGCACCAGAAAGGGGTAGGAGGGACAGTGGGAATGGTCTCACTTAAATGTCTTAGGCTTTTACTTGACTATTTCAAATCTCTCACCTGCTGGGTCCTTCTCATCACCCTTTATTAAGAAGGGACCTTGCAGTTGGCCTTGCCAGTTCCTTCCAGACTGATAGTCCCTTCAAGTAAGATTTCCATGATGCAAGATATTTCCTTTCCCCATTATATGTGGCCTTCCACTTCAATCATTCCATACACATAATAAGCCACCACTGTGTTCATAGCATTGTCTGAGGTTCTTATTTTCGTCCCACACACAAAAAATGCCTGGCAATCTTAACAATATATCAGTTTTTATTATATTGTTAAATGTCAGCATTTCATCAAACTGTGAGTCCATGTTGGCTTAACACAGAGGATTTGTGGATGATCCTTTTGTGTGTATATTTTAAGTTAGTATTAACCAGCAAAGCCCCTGACTTGGCCCTTTCATGAGAAATTCATTTTTTTTAAAAATGCATATATATTTTTCTTTGTGAAAGGAAAAAAATGGAAAGATAAAAATGCATATAGAGTAACGGGAGGCAGAAAATCAAGAAAGCAATGTTGTAGCTATTTCTGGTGATGGAATTTTCAGGAGGCAACACTGACAAATTTGAATGCATGTGGGAGAATTCAGACCCAGCTAGGAGGGAGGGAGGCTGTTTTAAGGAAAGACTGAAAAAACTTAAAAGGTGAACAACTGGACATGAGAGCTATGATGTTGAGTGGGTCATTCCAAAATACCTTCTTTAAATGAGAAAGATGCCTAAGTATCATAAAGTGGAAGTTGGTAAGGTATGAGGCTGCTTAACCAGAGTTAACTATGGGAAAATGCAAATGCCTTCCCTTCTCGGAAGTGTTAAAGCCCAGGCAGATGTTCAGTGCCACCAACGCTCCCTGAATTACGCTGAGGGAACAAAGCTGTACTTGTCATAGTAGAAGGGACCTTCCTTACAATTAAGAGATCCAACTGGATTGTATCTAAATTATCTTTCAAAAGTAGGACTCTAAATATTGATTCAAATATTCAGTCTTTGGGAAGCCCAGAACTTGTATTTCGAACATGTTTTTGAAACCACAAGAAGGTTTTGGTCTAGTTCAGTTGCCCGTCAGACAAAGATCTAATTATTGAGACAATGAGGATTGGCATGGAAGGAATATTTTAATATGACAGACATCCTTTTGGGAAAATAGGAGAAGCTGCCTCAAATCTATCTCCCTGACTAATGGAGATCATGAACTTCTAAAGAAGGGGTCATGTTCCTTGGGTAGGTGGTTGTGTAACTAAGAAGGAGCTATGTGCATTGGGGGAGGTCATGTGCATTGGGAGCAAGTGGTGGAGGATGGTGGATCTTGAGTCAAGAAGTACACGTAGGGGCCTTCAGACTCCAGCTCCTTTGCATTGCAGAAATCCACCACTTTCAGAAAACAACTCAAAAGGTTAAGTAGTTACTTAAAGGTCAGGATTGTAAAAAACATACAGGGGTCATGGAAAATGATTGCAGTCATTGAGATATGTTCATGGGATCAGTTGCAAACTTGTGTTCACAGGGATACTTCCATGGGGCTGGGCTTTCTGTGTCAACAAAAGCAGCTCTTTTACATATTTTGTTCATTGAGATTCTGCATAAGATATCAGCTGAGGAGTTTCCACTTAGATTAGCACTGCTTTTAAATTGACGATTATAGAATATTAGCTCAGAACAAAGAAAGCTGCCTTACACTCCCGTCTGAAGGCATTCTTGTCAAGAATATATTTTCAAATATTTACATACCTGGACACACCTAGGTTTCTTCAGAACTTGATGGCTCCAGATTATGTAACTCTTCAGACTAAGTCCACAGACAGTCTACAAGGTTGCATGTAAGGCTGTTCATGGTCAGACTTCTTGTCAGTCTCAACTACCCCTAGCTTGGCCCTGAGCATCAGACAGGCTGGAATTTTTACAATGCTCAGAGAACACAAGGTCTCCTCAACCCCCCAACGTCTATTCACTTATCTTCTATATGAATGACCTCTCCCTAGATGTCAGATTTGCGTTAAATATTGGAATGAGTCATTTCCTCTGCTCTAAGTACACAATACTCAGTACTTCCTCTATTTCGGCACCTAATCCACTGCATATAATTGTTTATTGTCTTCGTCCAGCACTGTAGTGAAAATTGTTGCTTATCATTGTATTTTTAGCATGAAACTCTGCCTGGCCTTGTGTTCCTTGGAGGAAGGGGAGGTATGGAAGAAGAAGGATAATGTTTTCTGGTTGGACCTCATGGTGTAGGTCACTCCAAGACTCTAAATGGCAAACCCTTTTTGAGGAACAGCTAAAACGCTGGCCCCAGCTCAGTGTTCCCTAGTCATCTTCATAAGAATTTCTTAGAACCTGAGGTCTGGAGTGGAGCCTAAATTTTAATAAGCATTCACCAAAATTCCTATGATCAGACAAGTTTGAGAAACCATGTCCATTTTATATCTATAAAAAACTTAAAATGTGGTTTTATATTTTCACTTCCGTAGATTTTCTAGCACAGACAAATGTTCTAGTGCTTGCTTGAGCTGCTAAAAAGACTCATGCATAATAAATTTGATTTATGTGTGTAGTTGTTTAATGAGTTTTGACCAAAATGTGGGATTTAAGTATTTATGTGAAAGTTAACATTCACAACTGACCAGGTGATGGGGAGGAAGCAGTGGCCCGGGTGAAATAGTAAATTTCCCCCAGGAAGTGGAGATGAGGGATGAAGTATCTGGACACCGGGCAGAATCCTTGAGAGAAGTTGCCTTACAGAGAATGGAGAACTTTTCAGACTGAAATGTTTGCTTCCTTCACATCAGCACCATAACCACAGCCACCATCACCATCAGCTTGCCAGAATTTGTTCAAGAAATACTTTTTGAACATATCTTCAACACCATCTATCTTGAAGAACTTTATAATGTACCTGAAGTTTTACCGTGAGAGAGTTATTCCTTTGGGTTCAAAAGCATTTTCTTTTAAAATCCTTTATTAAAAAATACAAATTAGAAAAGGTAACCACAAAACATTGTTAGCTACTAGCATCTTAGTAGGAATTAATTTATCACAGCTTGATCAGGGCTAAGTAAAAACTATTAAAGATAGATATGTTTTCAGAGAGAGGAACACCCCAGCTGGAGCACAGAGAAAGCTTGGGGCGAACAGGCAGAGTACTGGAGCTCAGGGAAGAGGACCACTTGATCAACTGAGCACATGTGTCCCTATCTAACAGCACTAGGCGTGTGCCCAGCAGATAAAGAAGTACAGTGAAGTTCAAGATCCACTCTAGTCACTCACAACAGGCAACAGCAGTGAAAATAATGTATGTTCCATGCACACTCACTTGTGTGAAATGTACTCTCTACTAGTTCTGATCTGGAGAGCCTAAGTTGGAATTTCTATAACGCGGCTATTTGCTCCATGTGTGTGTGACCTTGAGAAACTTAATAAGCTTCTTGAAATCTCATTTTATCTTTGGTAAAATGAAGGCAATGAAAGTAATTAATTCATAAGCTTTGCAGGGGGATTAAAAAGGACGATGCAAATAAAATACCTGGCATGGTGCATGGCAGAAAACAGACACTCAATAAACTTTAGTTAAGGTGATATTCAGCATGGAAAGTCACTTGAGTCCTTAAATATTCCATAGATAGTGGTTCTCAACCTTCCTAATGCCGCAATGTATTGTCACTGTTATGAAGGAATCATGACCCACAGGTTGAGAACTGCTGCCATAAACAAAGGGTATGTCTGTCCTGTGTCTCTCTGTGTGTGTGCACGTGTGTCTGTGTGTGTGTGTTGTGTGTCTCTGTGTGTGCACGTGTGTCTCTCTGTGTGTGTGCGCACGTGTCTCTGTGTGTGTGCATATGTGTCTCTGTGTGTGCACGTGTGTCTCT